>JACJUY010010635.1:1756-15616 GCA_014220935.1 Platorchestia sp. MABIK
GAATAATGTGATGGTAGGATGCCCTAGAAGTCGCTGAACTTGTTCGGGCCCACAGGTAGCTATACTCAAGTTTGACCATTGTACTAGCCTTAAGAATCATTTTGCCTCTGTATCACCTGTGGTAAATAAATTGTTTAAATTGTTTAAATTGTCTAAATTCTACCTTCATCAAGCCCTCCAGCGCTGCTGGCACATTTATACCGGGTGTCCCACAAAAATGTACCCGACTTTTTAATTGATTATATCTCTGCTCTAAATTAACCAATATGAGTTTTTTCGCAATGTAGTAAATTTTGTTTCCCTTTCGAATAATTTAAGTTTTTGAAAATCGGTTGAATAACAACTTTACATCGATTGATTTACTGACAGGGAAGAAAAACTAATAGTTCAAAGGAAAAGTATTTAAAACAACACTAGTGTTCATCTTCATTTCTCGATACCCACTGTTAAAAATAATTTCACAATGATGTATCCTACATACCACCAAGTGTTTAAACCCTCTGAGAGGTTATTTACTGACGAACAGGAATGACGCGACCGTCGCGTACAGAAGCCATGCCTAGCGTCAGACAGGCCGTGCAGCACTCGCTGCCCGCGTCCAGCCTGGCAGTCTACCGAGCCCCTCACGCGGAGCTCTGCTGGAAACCCCGACGGACACTAAATTACTTTATTTCTTTAAACGATATTCATGGTAGAGATTGGTAACTTTTTTAATTTTTCATTTTTTATTTATTTAAATACAAAAGAAGGAAGATCATCAACATTGTTTTAAAAACTTTTCCTATGAACAATTCGTTTTTCTACCCCTTTAAGTAAATCAATCATTGTAAAGTGGTTATTCAACTGATTTTCTAAAATTTCAATAATTCGAGAAGTAAACAAAATTTACTACATTGAAAAGACAATTTAAATATGTTTGTTTAAAGCGGAGATATAATCAATTAAAAAGAATGAGACATTTTTGTGGGACACCCTGTAAATGTGGTGTCTCACCCGGAAGTTTACCAACAAAATCGTGAAGGCGTTAAACTAGGCATTACATGTTGAGGACGCTACACGGACTGCCCACATGTGCCATATATCCTCGGATCATAAGATCAGGTCCATATCTACTCCATAATCTCACAGCGATAACGCGTCAAGAGGTGTTCATTCCTGAGAAATGAGTCATTACTGCATACAGTTTCATTGTCTAGTTTTCGTTTTACGCGATAGTAGCGATGTAAAGAACGACTCAAACCAGTGCACATAGAACAGGCCGAAAGCATATAAAAATCAACAATTTGGAAAGATTTGTAACTACACAAGAAAGGACAATTTTTCGATTGGTGTCTCGTAACCAGCAGCAGTTCGTGACCAGCAGCCTCTCTTACCACAAAAGAACCAGAATTTTAAAGGAAACAAGATACCGTCTAGGAACAAGAGCAACAAAATCTCGGGTGTCACATCGTCTCGGTGTTCTCTTAAACACCGTACATGCATGCGAGCATGGGATAAAATGGGATATTCAATAAGAAAAGAAAAAGGGAAAACATATATTACCAGAGAAGGTGATACATGAGATGCATTACAACATATTGGATTTTAAGAATTTCTCAATTTAAAGAGTCTTAACAGATAGACAATCCATATGAGGTGTACTAATAGATTGACCATGCCAGGGGATAATTGACGTGTGGGGGCAAATTATGTTTTTGTGAGAAACAATCAGAATATCACCTCTTGGATATTTTATACACCAAGGGATGGCTGACAACTTATAAATAATTTAAATACACTAGGAAATTCTTCAGAATTCCTAAATTATCAGTTGAAACGCATTAGTTGAAACGCCGCACGCGTAGAGATGGTCACCAGCTTTGGCCATCGCAACGTCGCTTGGTGCCCGAGGGAGGTCAGGGAAAGCCTTGTAGTTGAGGGACTCAACCTCCGTGAGTCTTATGAGGCTGCCGTTGATGCGCCAATGACCACCAGCAAGCACAGCTCTGTCTGTTCAACATAAGCGTAGAAATGACAATGAATCATCCCACAATCGTTGTGAAGTATTGATATAGTACGAGTCTGGTGCATTGTCTCCAGCACGAATGCATTGAGTCCAGCACGAAGCCATTGAGTCCAGCACGAATGCATTGAGTCCAGCACGAATGCATTGAGTCCAGCACGAATACATTGAGTCCAGCACGAAAACATTGAGTCCAGCACGAATACATTGAGTCCAGCCTGAATACATTGAGTCCAGCACGAATACATTGAGTCCAGCACGAATACATTGAGTCCAGCACGAATGCATTGAGTCCAGCACGAATGCATTGAGTCCAGCACGAATGCATTGAGTCCAGCACGAATGCATTGAGTCCAGCACGAATACATTGAGTCCAGCACGAATACATTGAGTCCAGCACGAATACATTGAGTCCAGCACGAGTGACAATAACGCGACAAATTTCTCCCAATATTTTCGCAAGCGTTAATTCAAAATTATTTTGGACCGGTTTTACCAAGTTCGTATTTTCAGGTACGGTTTTATTTGACGGAAAAGAATGGTACACGATTTTTGAATTCGAACAAAAAATGACAAAATAACTCAGTTTTGCCCTACGAGTGACCCCGTCTTATTCAAATATCTGTTGACTCACATCTTTATATTTGTTTTCCCTGTTTCATACGTCATTGTTTCGATACGCTTTTGCTCCTCGACAAGGTTCCGGTTTTCACGTACTCATGTCGCTCGACATTTTTTTGTTCCGACGACCAAAAAGTCAACACAGCGTCAGAACAGCGCTGGTGCACCAGAACTCCCGCATCAACTCTATATAATACAACGCCAGGTGGCTCCATCAATTTATAAATACAATTTTTTTTGTGCTTAATACCTCCTATGCTATTACAATGGGAATCTGCATGCATCGTTGGTATCATGGATATCAATCAAATTATATTGGAAAATCTGCATCTGTTCACGTTTGTTTATGGTTCAAAAATATTGCATGAAAATTGAATCTTGTGTAAAGAAAATGCAGCTTATCGCGGGAAAAATATGTGGCTTATTTTCAAAACCTTTTTGCCTAATAATTTATTTAATAATGATACACAGTCGTTGCCTGCCTTGTTAGTGCGTGTGTCTATGAGGCTCGTAAGGACGCTCAATGACCGTATCTGTGATACGAGTTTTACCAGTGCACAAGTACATGAATATTTTAATGGCGGGTACTATTGGGATGGATATATTTGTTTGGCATCCCCGTCTGGAGTTTGCGAGTAAAGAAAATTTCGAATCCCGTCATTTTTGACGGGTCGTGTACACCAGCGTCTCATAAAGTCGGGCTCGTCTCCCTGAAATGAGTTCACGTCCCACGGAGTGGCGTGGTGTTGGTTATTTCTGAAATTAGAACATCTTTGAGCATTATCTATTGAACATAAAGTGATTCATGTTCGGACTAGGCTAATTTCTCCAGAGCGATCGTAGTATGGTAGGGAATACTATTATTGAAACACAATTTTGTGTTATATTATTTTGCGGCGGAAGTTGCGAAAAATGAGTGAACAACGAATCTATGCACAAGGTGTGTCCCTTATCCCTCTGCTAAGATAGAATAAGATTTAAAATTATTAAGGAATAATTTTAAATTTTAAGAAAAAGTAATAAGAAAAAGTGCAGAGAAAAAAAAACAGGCGTAAACTAAGAAAAGATCGTCCACAAAAAAAATTTTTACTTCAACAAGGCCCACCTCACTTCTTCCGATTACATATTTTCCCTTCACCTTCAGAAGTGAACTATCCTTCCTTCATATTCAAAACCAAAGTGTGGGTACTATTAGGATGGACATATTGGTTTGTCAAACACATCTTTAGGATTTGTCTGAGGAAAATATCGATTCCCGTCTTGTTTTATTGGCTGTGTACACTAGTGTTTGTAGAAAGTCTATACGAGAGATCAACATATTGGGTCGGTAATTTCAGAACTTAAAGAGGTCTTTCAATCGAATTAGTGGAAGTAATACCACGAACATCTATGACAGTGGTTGGAAGAGCTGAAAGCAAAGCAGCAGACATGCCATCTCTCTATTTGCTGGGACTTCACAAGTCAAAAGACTTGAAGCTCTCCACCGACCGACGGATCGGGACATGATCCCGACATGCTGTGATGAACGTAACCTTTATATTGATACATAATCTTGCTCAGTCATGACTAGTGGTGAGGGCGGGAAGAGTGGAAATGATTGATGCGTTAATATGAAGCGAAAGGTTTATTGTGTAGTGATGGTTCCTTAGAACATAGAGTGCACACCTCGGCCTCTAACTTTTAATTCGATATAAGGGCGCACTAACGAGAGTGTTTACAACTCTGCGTCACTAGGATTATGTCTTCTTAGTTACCTGTATTTATATGCATTGTCAAAATCAGATTAACGCAACGAAGGGAGGCATTTTTTGCACTTTTCTCTCAGTCATTTTCTCGTTTCAACATGTGACATGGGCACTACGATACCTATGTGTGAGTACCAAGTAAGGGTGTTTTAATGCTGAGGTATTTTAAAAACCAATGTTCAGCATTTCATGTTTGAACTTTATTGGGAATAAACTTTTTCTTTTTATTTCTTTCTTTCATTTAAATGCTCCCCACACGACCAATGCCACAAATGCTGGTCACAAAAGAGACAATGTGAACATGGACATAAGGACGCCTCGCTGACGCGGTCTCCACATACATTGACGCGTGAGCTCAGGTTTGATAAGGCATCTTATCTGAGATTAGAGTTTGTTTCTGACTGTGTAAGTCCTCGTTGATAAGTGTGCACGGGAAGTTAGCTTCAAATTCCTGAGGGGCAGTCAACTACTTTTATTTTATATGTAAAAACCTTCTTTCTACTTCCATTCACTATACAATCAGTCACATTTATTTCTATCACTGAATAGCTGAATCTTCTTGTAATTTTCTTGTCAAATGCCGCTGATGGGAAATGTTCTGAGGATGAGCAAGGATTGCCTCACTGGTCACAAACGCAATGTGCTGCACGAGCTGAGCAGTGAAGTCATTGCTTGAAACGAAAAGGATTTTGTGCTGGTGGCGTATTTCCCTGAAATGTGGGCAAAATTAGTTGCAAGTGATGGGAATTGTTTCGCTCATTCTTGCTCGCTCGTACATCTTTATTTTGGTGACCTTTTATGGGCGAAAACGCTCGGAACTTGCGAGTGACTAACACTATTCAACACGATAACGAGTTACTCATTTGAGAAATTTCGCTCCCGAGTAATTAATTTGCCTTGATTTCATACTCGCACGAGCGTCAGCTCAGCAGTTAGACCTTCCTGAGATGCAGCAGGCATTGGTTAGCTGAGCCTCATTCTTTGCTGAGTGGCCTTGCGTGTTGGTGAGTGGCATGCAAATGGTGGCGGCATTTGGCGGGTGTGTTGTACACTCTTGAATGAGTTACAGGAGTAAAAAAGATCATTTCTGGCGTAGTTGATTCGTGAAATGCATTAAACGCTTTTTGAAAGTGTCCCGTCATATAAATTCTCATTTGAAATACATTAAATAGTAAGTTTTCATTTTTTTAAATTTTGGGATCAGCAAAGACAATTTCAATTTTTGACCCAAGCTTTCGGCTAGATTAGCTCTAGCCGTCATCAGGGGAACGATATATTTTTAAACAAAACATCTTATGGTATCCGCGCGTATCTAGTATACAAAACATTTACAAAAAAATTTTTTTTTTTTTTAGATGCAAGCCGAAAATTATTGATCAAGACCGACTAATGAGCAGAGGAAGAAACTGCGGGGGGACATCAAGGTGACGATTAATTTTGTTTGGTTCCTAAACACTGTACATTGCTTCGACAATTTTTCGGGCGCATTAATTTTTAACATTTTATAAGATAGATACATTTTCAAAATCAAAAGAATGGTTATCTTCTTCGGAATGCTAATACACAAGGGATAACCTATTCTTCCTCTACACATTCTTAGCATGCTCATCAATTCGTTGTTAAAGATTTCTACCCGTTTCCCCAATGTAACATGCTTAACAATCTTTACATTATAATTTACATATAAGATTACTTTTTTTCACAATTCTATCGTTTATCTTTAAGTTGGATTATGCTGTTTTTTATTGTATTCGAAGATTTGAAAGCCAATTTAACGTTGAATGGTTTTAAGATTCGCTGGACTCTTTCAGAACAACCTTTTATATACGGGACGCTAACATATTTCAGGGGGCGTTAGGAATTTTCGTTGCTTTATCGAAGTATGGGGAGGTTTTGATTATTTCCACCAACCATTAGTCGGGTGCTATTACGTAGTTAAGGAGGAAAATTATTCTATTTCAATAATTAATACACTGTTGCAAGTTCTTAATTCAAATTTTGCTCACTACAAATATTAACTGCTCTCTGATAAAGGGATTTCGCTACACTCCTCCTCTGTGATAAAGGATGATAGCTGAAATAGTCTAAGTACCTGCCTGTGTTTGTTGGTGTCCGGTAGACACGGAATTATAATCTATCATTAGTTAATCGATTAATTAATATATCTAAGTACGGGATGCATCCATTACTTTCTAATTCCATAGCAAATTATATGTTGGTGTTGAACCCATTGATATGCTGGAGGAATGTATCAGGCATATCTTCTGGTAGTGCAGTCAATATATCGTCAACGTAACGTTTCCAAAACAGGGGCTGGCACGGGGGTGATGATAGGAATTAATCTTCCATTGCTTGCATTGTTATCATTTTAACAATTGAGATAAAATAGTAAGTTTGGCAATAACCCCTCACCCACATGTTGTTGTCAGTTATAACTGCAATATTCTGTCGTGATAACTTATCACTTCAGATGAAGTATATACAGATAATGCATTCAACGATGTTTTCCCCCTGAGACACAAGATGGATGGAAATATCAGAAATCTAATTTTCCGAGTCTGACTCACGTTCAAAGAGATAAAAATTTCTAAATTTAACCGAAGGCATTTTAGGTTCAGCACTTCAAATATTCCGATTTAAATGATCGAAGGACGAGTACTTCTTTAACTTTATTATGAACTTTTTTTCAAATTGCTGCATAGCCTTGCCAAGTGAGCATTGATGTCCATTACGACCGTACCTAATGTATTTGTCTTAGAAAGACTAAGACAAGAACATCCTTGTTATCTCCTCAGTGTGTGTAATGTCACAGAAGAAATGCGTGAGCAGACACACAAACATGCATGTATGAATATATGCACTCTGGTTTGTTTGGTAATTTGTTCAAATAATAAGGTAAAGAAAAGCATCATAAGTCTGCTTGAAAGTCTGTTCGATAATTCTAGTATATACGACTAGGAGAAAATGGCGGGATTCGATAGTTTCCTTCAATAAGTTTCAAAAATGGATGATCGATAAACAAATTTATCCATCCCAATAGTACCCGCGATTAAAATACCCTCGTACTTGTGCACTGGTGAAACTCGTATCACAGATACGGTCATAGAGCATCCGTTTAAGAGCGTGAATTAATGTGTTCAATGAGGTGCCTATTGTAATAACATGGGAGAAATTCCACACAAAATTATGTTTGTTTATAAACTTAAGGGGACACCTGGTATTTTATTATACATTGCATAGTATGGATGCTGTTCGCATTCAGCCCACATCAATTGTTAATGTGAAATTAGTTCAGCTGAAATGAAAGATGCTTTGAGCTGGTCCCAATTGTTCATGATGTTAACATCACTTTACCCCAAACGAGCCAGCAAGTCGCTGAAGTTTTCTCAAAAGGAACTGAGGCTGTTCCAGCTTGCTGAAATTCTGCCTCCGAGATCATAATTTTGAACAAATCTTTAAATGCTTCTCGTCTTGGATCGCTAATTCGAAACTAGTTTGATATTTCAGACAAAAAAATCCAACATATGAAGATATTTTTGATACTGAACACTTGATGCACAAAGCTACAGAATGACATACGCACTTATGCTGTACACATGAAGGAGATACTTCTTTGATTCTGGACAAAACTGAGTTATTGCATCCAACCGTATCACTGTAGAAGCGCCATCTGACGCAAAACCAATGCAATTAAACTTTTAAACTTTGACCGCAGTTTTTAATCTCCTTGTTGATCAAATTGAACATGCCATATCCAGTAGCCTCTTGAACTGAAATCACACTCAGAAAAAGAGTAACAATTTCATCTGTTTCACAGCTAAGGCATCTATCTAAGATACACCAATAATTTTGAATTGAAACATCAGTGGACTCATCAATGATAAGGGTATACTTCTTGCCATACAGTTCTAGAACTACATCAGACTTCAAAGTGAATGAAAAAACATTTTTCAGTAGCGCTGTACACTTTGTCCTGAGTAATTTTATCTGACCATGAGCGCTGCCACATCCATGATCTCCCATTCCTTCACTCAAGTGGTCGATGGAGCGCGTGGCACAATGGTAGGCCTTGCTAGCAGCTATTTGTCACTCACCTATTTTAGCTTTATCGCCAGTTTAATTGCTGGTTTTTATCACGGGAAGTGTTTTTTTACGAAGAAGATGCCTATTCTTTTTGTGTTTTTCTGTTGTCTCGCAATGTTTAGGATTTGAAAGTCTAGGTACAACGCTGCAGCGGCACAACTCGCAGTACGATGATTCGG
Source organism: Platorchestia sp. MABIK (assembly GCA_014220935.1). Taxonomy (NCBI): domain Eukaryota; kingdom Metazoa; phylum Arthropoda; class Malacostraca; order Amphipoda; family Talitridae; genus Platorchestia; species Platorchestia sp. MABIK. The sequence goes on from JACJUY010010635.1 coordinate 10,387, forward strand.
AGCCGTCAGTTGATTTAGTGATCCGCACAAATCTTCTTTCTCATTCAACATTATACTTCCGACTGCTATCGCACGATGATTTCCACATTGGCATGACTGAAGGTTTAAAAATGAAAAATTCTTTGCAAATAAAATGAACAGAACATACACTCGAGCACAGGCATCTCACCTATAACACACAGAAATTCGACTTGCACCACGTTCCACCGCCAAGCTATTACAACTAAAACTTAAAGATCAGACCTATGTAAGCCACGTAACAGTCCGAGGCTCAAGCATGGAAGAAAAAAACTAAGAAATGGAAGAATTTGACGCCAAACACTTATCAAAATCCATATTTCTGACATACGGCATTAAAAAGCCTATATGGCAACTTTGCGACGTTGGGGGCCATTGTGGGTACATCAGCAAATCCATTCTGCATTACGAGCAGCTGCCGCAGTGACTCATCCACAACTTGCGTCCTTTTATTCGCTCATCAAACAATTAATGAAACACAAATGTCAGCATTCGAATTAAGTTGAATTCATTAGTGCAGAAGTTAGATATTGTACGAAGCTTTACGGATGGTGGATCCAAATCTGTGGATGATCTTGTCTTGATCCGACAACTCGAGCTGAACCTTCTTGCGCCTGTAGAAGATGGGGCAGTCTCGGCTGAGGAACAGCGCGAGTCAGTCCACAATGGCCACCTACACAGGCAAATATTTGTGCCCGCAATGACCTGTACAATCTGTGCAAGCGATGATTTCTTCATATTTTCCCTAGAAGACAATCAGTTTTTTTCATACGCAGAATGAAGTCATGTGTGTGTTTTGAAATGTTGAAAGCATTCGCAAACATGAACACAACATTTCTTCTCGCTGAGATTTATTCCTGCCCAAAAAAATGTGGAAAGTTAAACTAGGCATTACACGTTGAGGACGCAACACGCGCTGCCCACATGTGCCATATATCCTCGGATCATAAGATCAGGTCCAAATCTACACCATAATCTCACAGCGATAACGCGTCCAGGGGTCTTCATTCCTGAGAAATGAGTCATTACTGCACACAGTTTTATTGTCTTGCTTGCGTTTTGCATGAAACTACACCTTTTTCACTTCAAATTAATCCAAGTCAAGTTCAAATTAATCCAAGTCATGTTCAAATTAATCCAAGTCAAGTTCAAATTAATCCAAGTCAAATTCAAATTAATCCAAGTTAAGTTCAAATTAATCCAAGTCACATTAAAATAAATCCAAGTTGAGTTCAAATTAATCCAAGTCAAATTCAAATTTTTCCAAGTTAAGTTCAAATTAATCCCAGTCAAATTCAAATTAATCCAAGTTAAGTTCAAATTAATCCAAGTCAAATACAAATTAATCCAAGTTAAGTTCAAATTAATCCAAGTCACATTGAAATTTTTCCAAGTTGAGTTCAAATTAATCCAAGTCAAGTTCAAATTAATCCAAGTTAAGTTAAAATTAATCCCAGTCAAATTCAAATTAATCCTAGTTAAGTTCAAATTAATCCAAGTCAAATACAAATTAATCCAAGTTAAGTTCAAATAATCCAAGTCACATTAAAATTAATCCAAGTTGAGTTCAAATTAATCCAAGTCAAATTCAAATTAATCCAAGTCAAGTTCAAATTAATCCAAGTCAAGTTCAAATTAATCCAAGTTAAGTTCAAATTAATCCAAGTCAAATTCAAATTAATCCAAGTTAAATTCAAATTAATACATGTCAAATTCAAATTAATCCCACCCTCAGTTGAGTTTAAAAATGGCAATCATTTGTTAATATGAATTTTTTTGTGGTAAATATGTATCTATTGGATGTGGTGAGCAAGACAGGTTTCGAGGATTTATTTACACTTATAGATATTTATATACGTGAAATTCCATTTAATCACATATATGAAATCATATACATGCAAAAAACAAAAGATTATCATTGGACGATCTGTAGATTTAACCTTTAAAAGAAATATACAAATGCAATTCACTGAGTACTAATGTACGATTCCGTTTGATTACAATTTATATTTGTACATTACTACCCAGAGATATTCCTGCATTAACAATAAAAATGTTGCCATTCATTCTAAAACGTTGTTGGTCAATGTGAAGAAATGTAGGATCCACTTACAATACACAATGATAATACAAGAAACAATACAAGAAACTTAAGTATTAATTAAATAATTATTATAAAAGTTATTTAAGTCTTAAAAGTATTATATATTGAATGGTGAACACACGCAAAAAAAATCATTATGTTAGAAATATTGTTTCTTGTATTATCATTGTCTATTGTAAGTGGATACTACATTTCTTCACATCGACTAACATGGAATTAGAATGGATGGCAACATTTTTGTTGCCAATGCAGGAATGTATCTGGGTAGTAATGTACAAATGTAAATTGTAATCAAACGGAATCGTACATTAGTACTCAGTGAATCGCATTTGTATATTTCTTTTAATGATTAAATATACATATCGTCCAATGATAATCTTTTGTATTTGCATGTACATGATTTCATGTATGTGATTAAGTAAAATTTCACGCATATAAATATCTATAAGTGTAAATATATCCAAGAAAATACTATGTGTATGTGTAGCATAAAATTACCATTTGAGCATAAATATTTGAATGTATTCACACTGCCATCAATGTAGAATTTTAAAACAACTTTAATTGGTAGAATGATACGAAGTTTTGGCAATTAACTTGCATCTTTTACACAGCGGTTAAAGATCTGAATCACACTTTGTCTCCTGATGCTGGATACTTAGCACATTTTACAACAGCTTGTCTTTAGATTGCAGCACAGGCGGTAATTTCATGTCTTTCTTGCAGAAAGGAAAAACGACTGTCTTGCTCATCACATCCAATAGAAACATATTTAACGCAAAAAACTAAAATTAACAAGTGTTTGTGTCAATTTTTAACTTAACTTAGGGTTGGATTAAATTGAACTTGACTTGGATTAATTTGAAGTGAAAAATGTGTAGCAATGGATATGTGAAGAAGAAGAAGTAAAAAGTCCACATAGAACGGATGGAAAGCGTATATAAATCCATCATTCTTAAATATATGAAATTACGTGATAAACCCGCAATTTTCCGAGCAGAAAACTCTAATGGCTCAAAATCGGCAGCAGTTTGTGAGGTCTGCCGGTGCGAAAATCTCTGAAGGTTGCAGGCAAGCGTTCAACTGAAATTAATCTCATGTCCAAAATTATTGCTCTCCTTCGCAACACTTGCTTGCAGGTCTTTAAGTTTCCCATCGTACAGGAACTTTTGTAATATTTTTCTGGGGCTGCTGAGATTATCACACTAAATCCAAAGTTTTTAAATAAAAAAATCGTAGCCGAACACTATCACAATTTGAAAAAAAATTCAACGCTTTAATTTGAAACTACCCATTTCGAATTTTAAAATGAACACAGCGAATAGCAGACGAAAATAATTGAATATTGCCCATGGCTAAAGAAGAAAAATTCACTTCGCAAATTCTTAAGATTTATCGATGGTCTAGTTAGACAAATTACAAGACCGTTAACAACACCATAAGCTTTGCTTTAACACGGCTGCGTAACTTAGTTTGGACAACACAAGAATTGCTGAGTTGTCACGGCAAAAGCGCGCTATCAAGATCCCTCCGGATCCTCGAAGAAGAAGAAGGCAAAAGTGCGAGCAACGTTCAATTTGCCCGCGTCCACACTGGCTTTGGTGTCTACTCACGCCAAATGAGCACATTTAGATAAGCGCATCATTTCATGAAACGAGCGCAGGTCGGCAACACTGTGAGGAGACAGAAACGTGGATCGTAAACGTAAGGGTAGCTGAAGTTCAAAATTGTACGAACAAGTTGTCTGTTTCATGAATGGTTCGTGTTCTAATATCATCACGAGATTTAGAGCTAAATCCCGTACTTGCTTCTGACGCAGCCTCGCTGGGCCTGGACAGAGGGACTTTGCGGGACCTAAGATATGACACTGAAGGTGCAACTTTCCTAATCGCACATAACCGCTAATGATGAAACAAAAATCAGAAACATACTGTAGAACGAAATTGAAATAGTGATCTTACGGTGATTTGAATCAATTAAAAATCCTCTCAGACAAAATCCTTAAATTAATTTTTAAGGTTAATTTCATACTCATTCAAGTAAACCCATCAACATCACAGTTTTTGTACTAACACTTCCGTTATCACAACCACCGCCATTAAAGTGGCACAAACATCAGATTGTCACCGCCATCAAGGTGAGGAAGAAACTACTACTCGGCAGTGAACTTCAAAAACAATATTAGGATAGAAATTGAAACAGACAAATATGGCAATAAATTGGGACTATTTTCGTCCTTTGGGGCGTTAGGGGGTTGAAGAAAGAGGAAATTATCGAACTCACTCGAAGGTCAAAAACAAACTTCAGTACGTAGTGCTGAATCGAGTGTAGACCAAAATTTCAGGGTGATACCAAATGTACTCGCAAATAATTCAGTAACTTTGAAATTCCTAAAAAAACGATCCAGCTAGTGTTTCATCTAAAAACTGCGAGAACGTCTCTCGACTGAAAAAAACCTGCCAAAGCGACAATGCTGACGTGCTACACATTTACATGAAATAGAAGTTGATGAGAATGCATTCACTAATGTTTGTAGGCAAGTGCTGCTGGGTCTGCGCGATTGGTGTCGGACTGCAGGAAACTTGGGAAGCGCCCGGAAAATAGACCACGAGGCTACTTTTCCAGCCGTATTATATAATTATACGCCGGATATTGGTCTTTGAAAAGCAGGGACACTGCACGTATTTAAGATCTGTGGTGATATATTCAAGTATTAAATAAATAGGGATCATGATCGATGGAATAGCTCACGTATTTAGCAATACAATAGGCCTTATAGATTCAGAAGGCACTGGCGCCCATACAATGCATACCGCTACCAACACACACAGACAAATATCAAAACTTCAACAACAATATCAGTGTCAAACAATGACGAAGGACCTGGAGGATAGCCTAAATATATTGCAGTTTCAGTAAAATTTGATCCCTAACCTCCCACTGGATGAACAATTCTCAAGTGCCGCCGTAGCGCGCTCGCATCATTTTCTTCAACAAATTGCTCTAAGATCACCGTTGAGACTAACTTCACATTTTATCTCCTGTGTCAGTAGCTCCCATGACCTGAATAAAGAAATTGAATACTCTAATGATTATGCAAAACCGCAG
>JACJUY010010636.1:7347-28366 GCA_014220935.1 Platorchestia sp. MABIK
CAGCAACACTGCAGCAACACTGCAGCAGCACTGCAGCAACACTGCAGCAACACTGCAGCAACACTGCAGCAGCACTGTAGCAACACTACAGCAACACTGCAGCAACACTGCAGCAACACTGCAGCAACACTACAGCAACACTGCAGCAGCACTGCAGCAACACTACAGCAACACTGCAGCCGCACTGCAGCAACACTGCAGCAACACTGCAGAGACTGAAGAACACACACATCACACAGACACATACAACACAAATATACACTTTCCATTAACTACCCTCACCAAATTACATTACACAAACTCAGAGCGCTTCACTATATATAACATAAACAGTCTCACAAGAAAATTTGCAATGTTCATCGCAACGCAAAATTTTCGATGAATGATTATTCCGGAGGGCCAGTTCCGGAGGGCCAGTTTAACAATCTGACACAGCTAAGCATTGTCTGCTTCGTATGATATGTCTATCACTTTAGCACATTTATGTTTAGAAATATTTAAAACCCATTCTATTTGGTGAATAGTATTTCAGGTATCAAGTTTTTTGGATACAAACGGTTTCTTTGTTTCTTTGTGCTTATAACACTTGAGCCAGGTGACCCTTGAACTACCCACCTCATTGGCAGAGAGCGTCTTTCACCAACTTGGTCGACTGTGGTAGCGGAAATGAAGACTGTTCACCAGAGGTTGTTTCGAATTCAAAGTCTTATCAATGATTTATCTCTGTAGTTCATTTCATCAACACCTAAAAAGAATTTGAGTGACGTCAATCTTCAAGATAAAAACTTCTTGGCGACATGGATTGCGGGGTAGTGGGTCGAACCTGTAGCTATGACAGCGTACATGTCGTAGATTAGGTAAATCAACGCGATAAATAATGAAGCAACGTGTGGAACGTCGAATGGACTGACATGCCTGTCACGGAGACTAGTCTCGTACGCATCATCTGATAACGTCGGTTTCATTTCCGGTGATGTTGTGGAGAAATGGTGCTCTGAAAATTGACCCTTTTAAAACTTCTCACCTCATTACCACTACCTCACTACCACCACTTCATTTATGGCGAAAACGGAAGTTTGTTCATTTTAATTAAGTCGGCACGAATGATTTAAGTTAATACGATTAAAGATTTAAGTCGGGTAGTTTTATTTGCAGTTTAAACACTTATTTTGTTATATTCTCTTAAAACGCTGTTAAAATAGCCAAGTTCAATTATGGCGATCTTCGCATCGTAAACACATATCAACACGTAAACTTCAAACTCAGTTTTATAATATTTAAGCAATAGGTTACATTAAGGTCATTTTCATTTAAAAATTTTTATTAGTTTTTACGCCAGCGGCTAAGATTTATTTATTTTGGTGTATACTACACTCTAGCGGCAGACCCTTGAGGTACACAGTGGGCCGCCTAGCACCGCGGGTCGACCTCACCGCCTGATCAATTAAAACCTAATACGGATAACTTCATGAAACAGGTCGCTTGCCAAGGACGTATTTAGAGGTTGTAGCTCGAATGCCTCCCAGTTCTTGCAACACTTGTGGCCCCTTTCCAGGTCCGTACAGCGGACGGTCAGCGTGTAACCGAATACAAGACGGCTGTCGCACTCCTTTCCACAGCAGGTCATGCGGCGGCATCGGTTAAGAATCGCCGGCCGATCGCGAGAGAAGCTTGGACAAATAAGTAATAATGTGGCTAGTGTTGATGATGGCGTTGAAAAAATTCGAATAATGCCACAGGAAGAAAATTAATAACTTGTCAGATATTGGTACCTTGTAGCAAGAGCCCGTTGATCCCGTTGACCCAGCCAGCTGGCGGAGACAGCCCCAAATGAATACTATGTGGGAAAAAGAAAGAAAAAGTAAGAATATTGAAGATTCACAAGCCATTAGTTAATAAGTTAATCTAAAAAGTGCAGGAGGTCCAATTACATTCAGTTTTCTTAGTTTAACTAAGTTACTACAGTATACTCACCTAAGGAAATGGTGCCCTCAGCGTGTAAACTTCCAGACAAAGTGGAGGATGGCAATCATTCAAATAATTTGAAATGTCAAGTAACTCAGTCTCCAGTTATTCAATAATAAACAAGAGCAAGTATCCCAAGATTAAGAACAGTCAAGTTGCCCTCCAGCAAAAAAAAGAGCGAATGACACTCTTAAACAAGCCAGCTAGGATTACGAAAGTCGAGACGAATTCGTCAAGCAATATCCAAGCCTAATTAACAACCCTAATACCATGAAAGAGAACCTACAAAACCTTTAATAAACTGAAAGACCCACGATATAAAGAAGACAAAAGAAAACGAAATTCAGCGACCATCAAGGCCCCCTTGCGAAGTGCCCTACGGTGAGATGCCGAGTGGAACCGTCCCACCACCAGCGCCACATACGCACGTCCAGGGAGAGAGTCAGGCAAGGCAAGGAGTCAGTAACGATCAGTGCCTAGGAAGCAACCGTTCAAGTCGATGGCAAGCGAGCAAGTACTGAACTGGCTAAACAACTCTCCTAGGAAACTAGTACATGGGCAATAATGGTCTCAAAAAAAATTCATCCCAAGTACACCCTGTGGGAATTTTTTCCCACACATTACCACCGCTTCACTACCTCTACCTCACTACCACCATCACCTCACTACATAGAATTATCTCTGTGTCATTACCTCAACATAGTGATCTCTAATCCGTACTGGTGCCTCGTCAGTAAGTCACTGAGGAAGTTTTCATAATGCTGCTGATCGACCATTAGGCACTAACTCAATTTTCATAGATATTAAATCACTGCTAAATGAAGGTACGATCCAGGTTATGTTTGCTGTTTTCAATATTGATAAGTTAAATTGACTTTGAATTTGAGTATTAAATGAAAGTTTTGCCAACTGCAGTCACAGCGTTAAGCATAACCTAGGTCAGTCGCTAGAGGCGGGACTGCTAATCTTGAGGCGGGACTGGTGCTGGGCAGAATGGGACTCTAAGGCCGAGCATAATTTCAGGGACAAAAAGTTTGTGTTTTGGGGTCCATGAACTATAGAAACTGTTGTTCATTTGGTGCCTCACAATAAAAAGTTGTCTCGTAGCTTTGAAACAAGGCGCACTCAGTGTGGAACGAATATGCTATCAAAATTTAAAGAAAGTTCTACCTTTTGAGTTTACTACCATGCGTATTCAATAAATCACAGAAAGCTACTAAACTTTTTGTAGAGTTTGAGAGTCAAAAGAATCTATGACTTCAGAGCTTGAAAAGCAGACTGTTTATAGAGACAGAAATGTTTTATTGTAATCAAGTCGATACAAATAATTTCTGACATTGGTTTCTACTATATCTTTTTCACTTGAAATTAATCCAAGTCAAGTACAATTTTATCTAAGTCAAGTTCAAATTAATCCAAGTCAAGTTCAAATTAATCCAAGTCAAATTCAAATTAATCCAACCCTAAGTTTAGTTAAGAATTGACATAATCACTCATTAATTTGAGCGTTTTTTGTGCTAAATATGTATCTATCGGATGTGATGAGCAAGACAATCATTTGCATGTATATGCATGTAGATGGTTTCATGTATAAAAATGTGATAAAGTGGAATTTCACGCATATAAATCTCTCTTTTATTGTAAATGAATCCTCGAAACTGCTATGTGTGTGTGTCACATAAATTTCCCAATTGAACAAGAATATTTTAATGGATGCACACTGCCAATTTTAAAACAACTTTATTGTGTAATATAATACGAAGTTTTTATAATTAACTTGCATCTTGTACGCCGCTCAAATATCTAAATCACACTCTGCCTCCTGATGCAGGAGACTTAGCACGCTTTACGACAGCTTGTCTTTAGATAGCAACACCAGCGTAAATTTTATGTATTCCTTGCTGAAAGGAAAAACGATTGCCTTGCTCATCACATCCAATAGATCCATATCTAGCACAAAAAACGCTGAAATTAATGAGTGATTATGTCAATTCTTAACTCAACTTAGGGTTGGATTAATTTGAATTTAACTTGGATTAATTTGAACTTGACTTGGATTAATTCGGACTTGACTTGGATTAATTCGAATTTGACTTGGATTACATTTAACTTGACTTAGCTTAATTTGAAGCGAAAAGTTGTGGTCTTCTCATTAACCCAATGGCATACGCATGATAAGCCTTTCCTTTATTACATTCCTGGGTCAAATGTAGAAATATATTTTAGTCATTTAAAAGAAACGTCTCGCATTGCTTTCTTTACCTCGAACGCACGGCGACATCGTTGCCGTCATCTACACTGTTTGTGTATCCACAATACCTTCTTTAGTTTTATGTCAAACGATGACGGGGTAATTTTAATGAAGTGAGAGGTAGGACCATCAATGTGAAGCGAACATAAGAAATAGATTCAATATTACCCGAAAAATTTAGTGCAGAAAAAGAGTTACGTTTCGCTTTCGTGAGCTTCGAGCTCTGAACAAATGGCAGTGCTTTTTGAATTGAATGAAGATGAGGCAAATGAGGTGTACGCAGAGGTGGGCCCGCATCTCAGAGACGAAGCAGTGCGGCATTTCCTAACATGTCCATCTGCGCCAGCATGGGCCCCACCAACTCATGGCCAATCAGGCTCCCTGTAGCAGCGAGGGAGGACAGCTGGACGAGAGAAGGAGGACCCACACACGACCCAGCTGTAGGTGTGGCTGACGCGGCAGCAGGTCTTCGCAGACCTGCTCAATATGCACGACGTGAAGTCTCGCGATCACTTGAGTGAATTGAAAGACGTCGTGACATCGCAAGTCCTCAACCGAAGCCACCACCGCGTGTTTGAGGAGTTCGTGGAACAAGACCTCGCCAGCCACAGAAACCAGTACCTAGCGGCCTTGCTGAGAGAACTGCTGCGTGAGTGGGGCGTGGTGGGGGACGACCAGGACGTGCCTTCTGAGGAGGTGGAGGCGGTGGGGGTGTTCCAGATCTAAGAACGGATCGCTTTGTTGAGAGAACAATTAGATACCGCCGCTGTTCTGCACCAGTCCGTGGCGCAGTACTTCGCTATTGAGAATTACCTGTCACGCATAACAGCGATTGTGTCCATAGAGCAGTCTTTGGATAAGAAACACGTGCGGTCTTGCTTGATCAGAGACATGAAATATAAGCCGCGATACCTCGTGCACGTAGGAGGCGTCAGCCTCAATTTGATGCAAGAGAATATCTCCAGCCTCGGCAGAGAGGTCGATGTAATTGATCTCAAAGACCGCAACCAAGAGAAGCAAAGAAATGTTGCGCTTTTGCCGAAGCCTGCCGCATTTTTCGGCGTGGTCACATTTGGAAATAAAGTTTACGTGTCTGGAGGCAGAGGGGCATTTGGACATAACCTTCTGGGAGAGGATGATTCTCAAGGCATAAAAGATTAACTCATTCGCATCAACCCAGCAAAGGGAGAAGTGAAACCGCTGAAGAACATGAAGTGCCACAGGAGTCACCATGGCTTCGTGTCCTACAAGGGAGAACTGTGGGCCGTTGGTGGCTCGAACGGCAGGACTCCAGTGAGCTCCGTAGAGCGTTATGACGTCATCACTAACACCTGGAGGGACGGTTTGCCGCTAGGGAGGCCCAGGTCCTGCTTCTCGTGTGCAGTGTACCTCGACCAGATCTGGGTGATGGGAGGCCGCGACGCCGACGGCAGGATCTTGAAGGACGTGACCGCGTGGGACGGGCATGTGTGGCGTGACATGCCTCCCCTGCCCCAGCCCTTGATGTTGTCGTCCGCAGCTGTGGTGCTGGACAGCCTCTTCGTGGTGGGGGGAGTGACTGGCCACGCACTGAACCCTGTTGTAATGAGCGACGTGCTGACGTTCGACAGACCACTGCAGTAGTGGCAGGTCTTCACCCGCCTCACGTACCCCCGCATGAACCACAGCACGGGCAGGTACGGGCAGTACTTGCTGGTCGTCGGAGGACATGCACTGGACCAGCTCCGACCCCTGCAGGTGCCCGCTGCCGTGTGTATGGACGTCACGGACCCCCACAAGACAGAGCACACGACCCCCTGCCTCGGGTCCCCACGACTCGGCCTTGGCCTCACTGGCTTCGGGGACCCTCGAGTGCTCGAGCGTGTCCAGAACAAGAAGGCTGGGAAATTCTCCCCCGCTGACGCGACACAATCTGCTGAGAGCGACTAAAGATTTTTGACCAGAGTAGCAGGGGACCGCCCAGCGTGATCTGCTGATTTGCGTGAGACGGGGCGACAGGATGGATTCTCATTTAATTTGAAAATTCTCACTAAATTTTGTAAAATGACTCATGATTTCATGGATATTAATAACCTTATTAATGCTGATAACCTAATTATTGACATCTCATTAAATTTGGCCAGATGACTCTTGAGTTTGAAAAAATTAATAACCTTGAACATTGTGTTGAAAACGTTCGGGATGCAGTTTAGCTAAGTACATCCGTGTTAATTTTACTTAGTCTCTTCAGAGATAATCAAAATTAAAGTAGAGTTAATAATTAAAACTTCAAATTTGCTGCCTAAATAATGAACTTCACTACAACTGGTTGTATGAATTGTAGTTCAGCAGCTAAAGAGTGTGGTGAGGAGCTGGTTGGGAGTGTGACGAGGAGTAGAGTACATCATACAATAAGTATTTCTCAGCGTTCAACTTTAACTATCTCAATAATAGTTAAGCGAAGCTAAGGATAATGCCACTACTGGACAATCAGTGTGTCTGTAACCCAAGTCATACCACTAAGTTCAGTTGTGAAGATCCGTAGTCTTTTTGTTCTACTTCTTCTCGTGAAGGAGATAGGCCAGCGTGCCGAGTAGCCAGTATCTGAGTTTTTTCTTGTTTTTTTTAATTCTTGAATTTTCTGCAGAATTTACCGGTGTTTCATTACAGTGTTTGCTCGTTAGCCTTGTAGGTGCGCTAGTTAAACTACTTATGCATCCAGGGAAGATATTGTTAGGTTACCTCAGCAATAGATAGGCCATCAGGACTTCTGTATTTAAGGCCCAATTTGTTTCTTTCAACTTTCGTACCTTCCTTACTATCTCTTCTTTATCTTTTTTCTCTTCTTTCCTAACTTAATGTTTTATGTTCATGGAGCACTGTGTGGAAACACATCTTGTGCATAGATTCCCAGTTTTAGAGCCTTTTAAAATGGTCCCTTCGTTTTCTTTTGTAGAAACTTCTATCCAATGGAAACGAAATCATCAACTAATTACTATACTACACTGTACCTGCAGTTAAAGATAACTAAACTGACTAGTATGATTGTCATAAAACTAATGCCTCACAGAGCGGTGCATAAAACTTACTGAAACATAACGGAGTTATAGATAACAATTGTTTCGTAGCACAGATATTGTGAGGGTTTGCGGGCAACTGCATACTGCCAGATGCAGTAAAATAAATAAAGTAAACGGTTTTCCTCCTTTGTTCTCGCTGCAGCTGTTGTTTGTTATCGAGGTGGTGAAAGGCGAGACGCGGTGCGGGTAGTTCATTTCTATTTGTTTCTCTTCAATATTTCAATTGACCGCCGGCAGAAGAAATGCAGCTGTAAAATTGATGGAAAATTTGCAATTTGAGGCGACAATTGCATCAAATTTACCCATGAAATTGGCGGTGGTGAATTCGATTATTCAGGTAATGGAAGTTGCTAATTGAGGTTCATACCTACTTAGGCATCAAATCATCTCCAAATTATCGGTTGCTCAACATGGCTTGGTCTTGCACCGCAGCCCCTTCTTCCACGTTTACGTAGAATTTGAATTTTTGTGGATTTTCTTCTTAAAAAACAAACTCAAAGTATACTTTTCTTTCAAAGAACAGAACGCAAAGTATGTTTTCTAGGAAGAAGAATGCATGGTACGTTTTCACTTCAAAGAATAGCACGCGTATAACGTTTTTACAAAAGAAAAACGCAAACTACATTTCCGTCTTCAAAAACAGAACGCAAATTCACTTTCCCAGAAGAAAACAATCGCAAATTCGAGACGTTCATTCCGCTGGACGATCGTCTCAGCGGCTCAGGCCCTTATCTAATCGCCGGCTTATCTCAGGGGATCGGGAAGCTGCAACTCGCTGCAGCTCCTCCGTGATAACGCGCCGGACGTGACCCCTTCCCCCTTTCTTTCCCTCTCTTCGGTACGTCAGTGAATCCAATCGGATGGGCCTGCACGTTCTCTAGACTGGCAGGTGACAGCTGAGCTTATTTTTCATGTTGTTCGCCGTCGGGGGAAAATTGTCATGTCGGCAGTGGGACGGCCGTGGTGCTGCCGCCCTGCTGCGCGAACGTTTTCCCAATTATTGTCCCTCCGGCATCTGTGAGTTAGGCACCTTTGTTGTTGCTTTAGCATTATACCTCTTGATATGAACAAGGTGGCCCGAAAACCAATTAAGCATTTTAAAAACTTATTACACATAAACTTTAACAGATGCCAAGTTTTCGTTAATAGCAAAAGAAAAACCTGGAAGTTTAAACTTGAAAATAATTTCCTTCAAATCTCAAATATTTTGTAATCTTGCCACAAACGAACTCATTCTGTGTATTTTGCGTCACACTTCTCAGAATATCTGGGGACATCTTTAGCTGTATGCTTTATTGTTTCAGTTCTTGGGGAGGGTTTGGAAGACCTGACCTGAGAATGCCACAGCACGCAGTGTGGTGCAGTGGTGCAGACTGCCACAGCACGCAGTGTGGTGCAGTGGTGCAGACTGCCACAGCACGCAGTGGGGTGCAGTGGTGCAGACTGCCACAGCATGCAATGTGGTGCAGTGGTGCAGACTGCCACAGCACGCAGTGTGGTGCAGTGGTGCAGACTGCCACAGCACGCAGTGGGGTGCAGTGGTGCGGACTGCCACAGCACGCAGTGGGGTGCAGTGTTGCGGACTGCCACAGCACGCAGTTGGTTGCAGTGGTGCAGACTGCCACAGCATGCAATGTGGTGCAGTGGTGCGGACTGCCACAGCACGCAGTTGGTTGCAGTGGTGGTTCTCAATAAGAAATGCTATCAGTAAACGTTATCGCTCTGCGGGATCAAATCTCACAGTCTATCTTCCTTCAAACCTTGCTATCTGTACGGATTAATGTGTAACCTTAACTTCTGTTTATCCTAGTGACTAATGAAGCGTATAAATCAACATAAATTTAAATCGAAATAAATGTACATAACCATGAAGTTTTTATGCTCACTTGTCCCTTGTCTGCAACGCCTGAATTTTTGTTATACACACATATATATATATTTTGGTATATAACATATTATTTTGTACATAAAGTGTTTCAGAACAAGAGCTACAAAATTGCACACCGAGTAGAAACTGTCCAAATAAACACTTTTTCTTCTAGGAAATTTTCCGAAAAAAATCAGGTTTATGAGATATTTGCTGTTTATTGTTTTAAACGATGAAATTTAATTACACGATTGCTCGTAATACATATTTCGAATTTAGTTTAGAAAGATTTCTATTCTGTGTTACATGACTACACTCGATTTCTTTTTTTGGAGGGACACATGAAGAGCCTTGTTTGTGCCACACCCATTGTATCTGAGGAAGATCTCGTGGCCAGAATTGGCTGCTGGTGAGATTTCTGAAATGCCAGACGTGTTTCCTAATATCCGGCAGTCGTTAAGGCTAGGATTTGAGAAGTGCATTGATGTATGTGGAACACATTTTGAACAATTTTTGTATTGTAAATTCAGAATAGATATTGCGAGTAAATGTGTCATTAAATTTCATCCTTCAAAACAATAAACAGGCAGTATCTCAAAAGCCCGATTTTTTTTTAAACTCATAGAAGAAAAAGTGTTAATTTGGCCATTTTCTACTCGGTAGGCAATTTTGTACCTCTTGTTCTGAAACACCCTGTATAACCAATATAATTTATACATAAACATGAAGTATTTTTGCGCAAATTTTTAATGTGTGCAGCGCTGGAATTTTTGGTCTAGAAGCGTTAGATGAGGGTATCTGTGATACGCGTTGCACCGCCGCTCGGGTGCAAAAATATTTAATTCCTTTTGTTTTTAAGGCGTTTGTGTTGGTTTGGTGTCCGCGTCTGGTGGATTAATGAAGGAAATTTAATGCCGGAAATTCGAAGGCAAGGAAATTTGACAAGCAGCGATGCTTTTGTAACAGAAGGCCCATCACACACTTTCGGTCGTTGGGGAAATCAGATATGGAGAATTCTAACATCCCCCATTGCCCAACAAGCCACATTCTAGTTTAACCTTTAGTATCATTTCAGCGTGGCTCGGGGCAGATTAGCTGGGGGCTGCTTCTACTGTTGTTTAGTAGATACTTTTGATACATTCGCATACTTTTATAGTTACAACACTCTTTCGGTACGCCTTTATGTGGGCGACCTCTGTGTTATGACTGAAACCTATAGTGACGAACTAGGCTTAAACTCTGCTCGAGAGTGAAGGTGACGTGGGACGTGTTGGTGCACCGGGCCACCGGAGTCGCTGCTTGGACCCGCGGTTGCTGCTGATGTTCTCTGCTGTGGCCATGCATGCCGTGCTGCGTACTTGCCGTCTTCCGCTTCCTCTTCTGATTATATCGAATTTTTACTGTCTCATTGTTATTTAATCAGTTTCTTACCTTCATGTTCGCTACCTGCTAACTTATTACCTTCATTCCTTGTTAAATTATCTTACTGCCTTCTAAAATCGTGTGAATGTGAGTGTGTGTGAGCTTTGAAGCTACTTGAACCCTTACTTGACTAAGAGCTCGGGCTAGTTACGGAATTTCTTCACCTGTGATACTTTCATTCCCTGGAGCCTGACTGGAGACGGCCTACCAACAGTCTCAGTCTCCGGTTAATTCTATTGAAGTGCCTGCCTCATTCTAAATCTATAGCTGCTCCTGCTCTACGCGAGCATCCCTTTCTTGCCTTATTATGTCGCCTTCTCGCGACTCTGCAAGTGACCCCCACACTGAGGCACAATTAAACTCAGGTTAGGTGTTCTCTGACTGGTATATTTATAACGGCACTTTTACTGGACTACAAAAGGACCCGGTTTCTCTCACTTGCTTAAATTAATCTTCATTTCATTATTCCAGTATCTGCAACTTAAGGCCCAGGGTGAGGCAGCGTATCTGGGGAGACCGTGAGGGACGATTGGTTTTTATTCTTCGCCTCGTACAACGACTGTGCTGTCACTATAATTTTGCCGTCTGCTGGGACCCAATTTATCGGCCTACTGCAGCTGGACGTTCATGGTTATTGAGACCCTGAGGCAGGCGCCATCGACTTGCCCAGGAGGATGTGCGCAGCTAGGCCAACCCTGGGTCACCGACGCAATCCGTCGTGGATCCCCGCAGGAGCTGCACGTTGCTCTTACTCACTAGCAGCTGCGGCAGTGCTGCTGCCTCTACCGTGCGGGGGTCGCCATTCATTAATTTATTAGATTTTAACCCTGAATTAATCTCCGCTAAATTCTTTGTGTTCGCTCGTTAAATATTTCTGGAATCTTATTTGTTGGTCTTTCCTTCGGTTAAGTCTTCTGTGTTCGTAAATGTTTAGAGGTATAACTTCTTGTAAGGTAATAAAATTCTTGCTATCGTAAGTTTGTTCGCATTAAACCTATTTGTGTGGATTCTCCACTCAGAAGTGCTGTTATATTGTATTATAGACCAAATTTGTGTTATACGGGCTTACTGAGTCGAACGCATTGAGCAATATTGAACCATTTTGCCTGTATACGCACTCCGATATTCATATTACGTTCTTGGCTTAAATAGAAATGGGTGTCTAGCGTCCGCAGCTGAAAAGTAGTGGCAGGAAATTGGAGAGGAAGTGAAGCCTGTGTCTCAGATACACTCCCCGTACATATAGAGTTGCTCAAGTAACTAGTGTTGTAAAAAATAGCCTACTTAATTGCATGATTCACGAACGTTAATGCACTCTATTTAATGCCGTCATTTGTGACGGCTGCGTAGGAATGCTGTCATTTATGGAAGTCAGCATGGATATTTACACAGTTCCATCTTCACATTCAATCGTCATCTTATACGAAATGAGGACATCTATTTTTGTTTATCTGTACAGAGGAAAGATCTGATAGCAGCTAGTGACCATGATTAGGGCGAGCTGTGACAGAGGCTCATGTCACCGAACGAACGGCGATTCATGCTGCCGTAATAATTATAACTTACAAGACCCTTAAGAAATTCCTCAGACAATATCATCAATAAGCTAGGTAGACCCGTGAAAAAATTCGGTCAACATTACCTAAGAAATTCTAACATAACCTATGCTAACCTAACGTATACCAACTTATCCCATCCTAACCAAAGCGATCCTGATAACGTTTCAAACCTAAAAAACAAGAACCCGTAAAAATTTCATCAACATTACCTAACCTTTTTGCTAACCTAACCTATCCTAAACTATCCTATCCTAACCGATCACATCCTAAACTATCCTATCCTAACCGATTCCATACTAAACTATCCTATCATAACCGATCCCATCCTAAACTATCCTATCCTAACCGATCCTATCCTAAACTATCCTATCCTATCATAACCTAATTTAACCTATACTAACCTATCCTATCCTGAATCATTTGAATTGTCGTTATCAATGAGTTAAGCAATGTCATCGTTCAGCTCGGGGGACCTGAGAAAAATTTCCGTCAACATTACCTAACCAATTGTAACGTAACATATTCCATCGTAACCCATCCTAACCTAACATATCTTACTATCCTCTCCGAAACAGAGCTATCCTGATGATATGTCAAACATAGAAAACCATGCACCCGTGAAAAAATTTCATCAAGATTACTTAAAACTATGCTACCCTGATAGAATGTCAAACGTATCAATGCACGTGAAGGCGATCTTTCACTGTAACACTCAGGAATCCGGTATCCATGATACTGCAAACTCGGATGAGAGCGTAACGGACGAACTAACTAAGGGAGGAACAAGCAGAATATTATGTAGATGAGAGGTTGTTGTGTACTTCCTATTAAGGCTAAAGTACTTCCAATTCGACTGTTATTTAACTATAAGAGACCTAAAACATTTAATTAAGCTGCTAATTACATAGTGGGATTAATTACTCGGACTACTTGAACGACTGCCAGTGTGTGTGATGAGCGTATCTGTGATACAGGCTTCACCAACTCTCCAATTTCTCCTACATTAATCCATCAGATGCCCACTCAAAAAAAAAAAATAATAATAAATGAAAAATATGGCGTCTCTAAACAGAAATTTGCGGTCCAAATATATACATATGTTTATTGATGTATCAAATAAGCGAGGAGCAAGCAAGCAAACGAAGAAGCGAGCAAAAAGGGGTGCGCATGAAGGTGTAGGGCTTGTACTGATAAATACAACGCGGTGAGGAACAGCAAACCCCAACTTTAAAATTAAATAAAAATAACTCAATATAAGTGTGTTATTTTCCTCGGTATATTGAGTACAGGAGGGTATCAATGATACAGCACAAAAATGACGCAATTCATGGCACAGGTATTGCCATTCAACATGAATTACAGAGGTGTTGCCACTCAACATGAATTACAGAGGTGTTGCCACTCAACATGAATTACAGAGGTGTTGCCACTCAACATGAATTACAGTGGTGTTGCCATTCACCATGAATTACAGAGGTGTTGCCATTCAACATGAATTACAGAGGTGTTGCCATTCAACATGAGTTACAGAGGTGTTGCCATTCAACATGAATTACAGAGGTGTTGCCATTCAACATGAATTGCAGAGGTGTTGCCACTCAACATGAATTACAGAGGTGTTGCCATTCAACATGAATTACAGAGGTGTTGCCACTCAACATGAATTACAGAGGTGTTGACACTCAACATGAATTACAGAGGTGTTGCCATTCAACATGAATTACAGAAGTGTTGCCATCCAACATGAACTACAGAGGTGTTGCCATTCAACATGAATTACAGAGGTGTTGCCATTCAACATGAATTACAGAGGTGTTGCCATTCAACATGAATTACAGAGGTGTTGCCATTCAACATGAATTTCAGAGGTGTTGCCATCCAACATGAATTACAGAGGTGTTGCCATTCAACATGAATTACAGAGGTGTTGCCATTCAACATGAATTACAGAGGTGTTGCCATACTGTTGCCACACCAGCACCCGCTGGACGTGACCCAGCGGATGCCGGCCAGCAATGACAGTGCGCCCCCCACCCCCCTACAACACCCAGGCCCCCAGCAGGATATGCTCCAGGGACTCCCTTGAATCAGAGCTGTTGGGAGAGCTCGCTGTTTGTTGTACTTCGGTGTAGATGTTTTATGGGTCATTGTTTTCTTTCCTGGCTGGGTTTCGTTTTGATTTCAAACTTTTAAGTTTGCTCTCCGTTTTCTAATTCATCTTATTCATTCATTTTTCCAACGCTCTGCGTATGTCTTTCCTGTTTTCAAATTTGCTTTACTTTTTCTAATTTTTTGTCAGCTCCTTTCATTGTTCCTTAGTGCTACATGCGGTGATCGTGCCCCGACCGAACACATGAGCGCCTCTCCTAGCAAATATTTTTCTCACACATCAATCACATCAAACTCAGTAGTAACAGCAGTCAAATTTTTACACTTCATTTATGTAAATACGCATTTTAATCCTCCTCGACGGCTATCGTTATTATATTTCATATCATGGACCTGTAGCTTGGAAAAACCATTGTTTAAAATGTTTCAATCGTTTTCAACGCTGCGTTCTGTGGGACTTTTTTGATGTCGAGTATCGTCATCCGAAACATAGTGACCAGGTGCGGGATAAATCTTGCGTGGTGATGTTTCTATCTCGTAGATATTTGTGTGTGTAGTGTACGTGTGCGTGTGACACTGCAGATACCGTTGGTGCACGAGACTACCTCGGCACACGTACTCCTATATTTCGGTACATTAACCCTTCAACATCAGCATTGATGTACTCATATTACGGTCATCCCAACCACCATCAAACCAACCGTCTGCTTGACGCCATGAAGGCATCTTTTGCAATTAGCATCAAAGTTATCCGTTTCTCTCACAACTTTGAAAGATTTAGGTCGGAATTGTTGACGCATTTCCCATTATCGCCATTTCCGGCACAGTTACACTTCACTTCCTTATCTGCGCTCCTGTACTGCTCTTCATTTTATCGAGCTGTCTTTGACCTGTGAAGTCTCTTCTGAAATTACGCTAGCGCCTCCCCAGCATCTTCTTCACTCAACATCCCACTACCCCTATACCCTCTTCTCCAACGGTGTTCGGTGTCCGAAAAAATGATAATTCTTTGAAATATTTTATTGGTAATTTTACGATTCCTGTGCAGTAAAGATATCGAGTTGTGAGCACCACCCATTCAATTTAGATAGAACAGAATCACAGTCAATAATTCTGCAGCATAACAGTCCATAATTCTGCAGCATAACAATCAATAATTCTGCAGCATAACAATCAATAATTCTGCAGCATAACAGTCCATAATTCTGCAGCATCACAGTCCATAATTCTGCAGCATAACAGTCCATAATTCTGCAGCATAACAGTCCATAATTCTGCAGCATAACAGTCCATAATTCTGCAGCATCACAGTCCATAATTCTGCATCATAACAGTCAATAATTCAACAGTATAACTGGAAATAATTCGGCAGTATAACAGTAAATTATAATGCAGTATAACAGTCAATAATTCAACAGTATAACTGGAAATACGTCGGCAGTATAACAGTAAATTATAATGCAGTATAACAGTCAATTCAACAGTTTAACCAGGGTTGCGGAGTCGGAGTCGGGAGTCGGAGTCGCCGGAGTCGCATGTTTTAGGGTGGAGTCGGAGTCGGAGTCGCATTTCTGAATGTGTGTGGAGTCGGAGTCGGAGTCGGAGTCGCATTTCCGAATGTGGTGGAGTCGGAGTCGGAGTCGGAGTCGTTCATTCGGATGTGATGGATTCGAAATTGGAGTCGCTATTTTTTGGAGTCTTCCATTCATATTTTTGCAAAAATTATTCATAATTGTTTAAAACCGAAAGTAAACAAAACAGAGTTGAAATACTTTACTGAAAAGCTACAAAAATACGCAATGTTTTTACTGATCATTTTGTTCGAGGTTCGAAACAGCGTATTTATTCCTATCACTTAATTCGATCAATGGTCATTGTGGGTTCACACAAATATACTTATAACACGTGTGCTTGGTATAATTTTCGTACTGGCACAATAATGCATATATTACAGTGAAAAAGCACGAATTAATAATTGAAAGCAACGCAAACTCATTAGGTTTGTTTATGTTTCTCTTATTCCCCCTTCAATTAATACTTAGGATCTAGAAACTAATACATTATGTGCTGCAAGTGACTTGCAGAACAGCTCAGCTGATGGATCTTAATGTATCTATATTCTATACCAGTGGTTCCTTAAAACGATTTTTGCTAGTCTTTCTTTTGATGTTGCTTTGGTGTATTGATTAATTGTGATCAGTCTTTGCAGTAACCAAAAGTTATGTTGTGATCAGAAATATTTCTAGGCTTTAGGTTATGATATATTGATAATGACTAGTTTTTGCCAAAAACCTGAAGCTGTGGTCTGATACATAAAGAGTTCTAGTTTTCAGGTTACGTAATGGCTATTGATAAGGAAAATTCAATTATCTTATTTTCATGTTAATAACTGTAACATTAGTTGATTTTTTCAGCTAAATATGGTACCTATGAACTTCAAATTGATTTCTTTGTTTCGTCTACTTCCTTGTCTTTAGGTCAAGTTAACATGCATTCATAATGAAAAATTCTGCTCATTTCTAAAGTTGTTTCTTGAAATTTGTTTGGTTCTTCGAGAGTTAAATTGTATTTTATCATTTCATTTTCATGTTTTTTTAAGTTTCCGAGGATGCATACGCTGAAATGGAGATTTTCCTAATTATGTTTTCACAATTTTAAAAGCTTAAATAGTGTCTGTTCCTCAGCAATGATTGTTGCTTTTATGCGATCGTACAAATTTTCTTACTGAAAACGTTCCAAAATGCACCAAAAATACAAAATGAAAAGAACGTGGGAGTTTTTTATTAAAATAAGAAAGTGTCAAATACATGGTAAACAGTCAAACAAGTATAAAAGACAGTGTCATATAACACACAGAGAAGCTAAAAGTGGCTTTTATTTGTAAACAAAACGATCTGAAAATGTCAGGCCCCTGCGAAGAAAGCAGAACAACTTTGGCCTATTATAGCCGAGATATAAAATTGTTTGAGCTACAATATGTCACCTTTTCTGCATTGTTACCCTGCATAGTGTAGATACAGAGAAGAAATGGCGGTGTGCAAATCTTGCCTAAGTTATCTACATGTGTGTATGATATAGCATAATTTTGGGGATTTTGAGCATAGGAATTGAATTAACTATTGTAGTTTCGCTGAATCGGAGCTTACTTAGGAATAGAAAAACTGTTGATACTTATCTATGCTTATTAGGGGATACGCTGCCTACTTTGCCTACTCAGAAGGCACCTATCAGTAATCTATCTATATATATGTATAAAATAGTGTACACGACCTGTCATAAATGACGTGATTCGATATGGTCGTTATGAAAATCTTCCAGATGTGGATGATAAATAAATAAATCCATCCTAATAGTAGCCACGATTAAAATATTCTTGTTAAGCATCCTTTCAGAGCGTGAAAGGGACAGACCAACCAACCAAGACGGACCAATCAATTTTATTTGTTCAGTTCTGAATTGAACATTGTAATGACATAAAGGTTATGCACAGGAAATACCCAAATCTATTTATTCACTTATTCGTTTAAGCAGACACTTAGCATTTGATTTGATAAGAATTATCAACACTGTATAGGGTGTTTTTTGTGAGGACTAATTTCAATCATAGGTACAAAAATTCAAAATAAATCGATTTTCCTGAATGATAAAATACCGAAACGCCTTAGTCTTCGAGTTACAAGGACTTAAAAAAACTTTAAAACTCAAAGTAGGAGATCTCGTGCACGCCAATGTTAACGCTATATTCTTGATAGTTCCGACCGCACCAAATCAATTATATGTTATTTTTACGATTAAACCTGCAAGCATTTTACAATTACAAAAAATTTGCAATTTTGTCGTTCGTTAGGAAATTAACACTAAGTCATTAATGATAAACGTTAGTAGCTATTACATGAAATTAATAAAACGTGCAAACATTATTCAATGCTTGATAGCTTGAAACTGCAGGTGCTTTTCCTAACCGTAAAATGATTGCATTTCTCATTGTAGAAATATAAAAAACCTGTTTTAGTGGGGAAGGAACTTCAAGACTTCACCTACACCTTTTTCACCTTTTCACCCATCAAGACTTCACCCTTTTCACTTCAAATTAATCTAAATCAAGGTCAATTTAATCCAAGTCAAGATCAATTAAATCCAAGTCAAATTCAAATTGAAGCAATCCTAAGTTGAGTTAAGAATTGACGTAATCACTCGTTAATTTGAGTGTTTTTGTATTAAATATGCCTTTATTTTATGTGATGAGCAAGACAATCGTCTTCCTTTTCAGCAAGGAATACAGAAAATTTCCGCCGGTGTCCGTTGTTGCAATCTAAAGACAAGCTGTCGTAAAAGTGCTAAGTATCCAGCATCAAGAGGCAGAGTGTGATTCAGATCTTTGAGCGGCGTAAAAGATTTCTTATTATACCCCTCACAAAAGTTCTTTTAAAATTCTACATTTATGGCAGTTTGCATCCATTCAAATTTTTACGTTCAAAAGATAATTTTCTATTACACATATACATAGTACATAGTACCGAGGAATTACTTACACTCAAATAGAGATTTATATGCGTGAAATTTCACTTCATCACATGTATCAAATCATATATACATGCTACTAAATAAGGTTATCATTGGACGAGATGTAGATTTAATCCATAAAAAAATATAGCAACAAAGTCCTTTTTCGCTTGTCCAAATGATTTTCGTAAAAAGAAGTTACAATTTATCTCATTGACAGAGATGATACATTTGTCTTGACCTATTAATTTGAAGGGATGGCAACATTTTTATTGCTAATGCAGAAATGTCTCTGTGTAATGTACTCCTATCAATTATATTCAAACGGAATCGTACATAAGTACTCAGTGAATCGCGTTTGTATATTTCTCTTAAAGATTAAATCTACATAACGGCCAATGCATTCGCATTCGCAGTTCACTTATGCATTCGCATGTATTTGAATTCATACATGTGATAAAATCAAATTTCAAATTTGTGAATCTCTAAATGAGAGTGGAAACATCCACGATACTGCTATGTGTAACATAAAATTACCTTTTGAACATAAATATTTAAAGGGATGCATACTAACATTAGTGTAGAATTTAAAATAACTTCAATGAGTAGTACAATACCAAGTGAACTGGTTGTCTTATATATTTGACTAGTATCTTTTACGCCGCTCAAAGATCTGAGTCACACTCCGCCTCCTGATGCTGGATACTTAGCACATTTTACGACAGCTTGTCTTTAAATTGTTACACCGGCGAAAGTTTCAGGTATTCCTTGCTAAAAGGAAAAACGATTGTCTTTCTCATCACATCTAATTGAAACATTTAATGCAAAAAACGCTCTAATTAACGAGTGAGTGTGTCAATTCATGCCTCAACTAAAAGTTGGATTAATTTGAATTTAACTTTGATTAATTCGAACTTGACTTGAATTTAAATGAACTTGACTTGGATTAATTTGAAGTGAAAAAGGTAGCGCTAACATTGGCGCACACGTGGTATCATACTTTAGGTCTCAAAGTTCCTTTAAGTCCTCACAACTCTAAAACTAAGGAGTTTTGGGCATTTGATCATTCGTGAAAATTGATTTATTCTGAGTTTTCAACCTGCAGTGGAAATTTATCGCACAAAAAGAAAACTACACATATATATTGAAACGCTAGGTGTCTCCATCAATTTATAAATAAAAACTTGTTTTGTATATAATTTCCCCTGTGTTAATATAATGGAAATTAGCTTGGGGATCATAAATACCATTCAAATGATGTGAAAAACCCAACAGCTGCTCACTTTTGTTTATAAGTAAAAAATTTTGCTTGAAAATTGAATCTATTGTTGAGAAAATGCAGCTTATCGTGGAAAAAAGGAATGGCAAATTTGTTGGAAACTTCTTTGCTAATAATAATTTAATAAATAATACACAGTTGTTGTTTGCTTGGTTGGTGTGTACGTCTGTGACGTTCAAAAGGATGCTAATTGACCGTATCAGTGATTAGAGTTTCACAAGTGCACATGTACAAAAATATTCTAATCGCTGGTCCTATTAGGGTGGATCTATTTGTTTGTCATCTATATCTTGGGATTTTTTAAAGAAAACTATCGAATCCTGTCATTTTTGAAGAATCATGTACACATGTAGATATATAGATTAGTAAAACTTGATTTTTAACATTCTGTTGCCAATTTAAAAGTCGTTCGTAAATAAAGATCATAATAACCATATGTACAGGTTGCAACACCTGCAACCAGTAATATTCATCTGATAAATTGTGAATAAGTGGAGTTTGATTTACAAAATTGTGATTAGGTGGAGTCGGTGTTGGCGTCGCAAAATTCTGGAAAGGTGGAGTCGGAGTCGCGAAATTTTGGAAAGGTGGAGTCGGAGTCGGAGTCGCAAATTTATTCCTCCGACTCCGCAACCCTGAGTTTAACTGTAAATTTAACTTTATAGAGGGGTAAGTTCAACATAAGAACAGATGCAACATTACTTATCAAAATAAACTTTAAGGAACGAAATACACTGACGCACGCAAGAACGCGAACGTCTACATTGCGAGGTTTATTGCAGTGCATGCATAACACGAGACGCTTCTTTTCGCTGCCTTTTCGCTGCCTTGTTATTTTCTTGCGTTTGTTGGTAGCAGAAGTGAACAAATCGTGCCAGAGAAGCGGTCACATCACCTTCTTGCAGCTGATGTGTCTTTCTCAGCCCTCACAACAGGAGCGCTAACACCACACATGTGACCTGTGATGCGTCCTCACCACACTTGTGGCCTGTGATGCGTCCTCAC
>JACJUY010010637.1:0-28358 GCA_014220935.1 Platorchestia sp. MABIK
AGCACAGCCCTGGGCATCATAAAGGCACGCAAGCCCCCTCCCCGCGACAAGGGCGAGATGGCGCGAGGGGGAATTGATATTTTAAACAATGAAAGTCACCCTTAACTTTGTACTCCTCTCACTACCAATAAACTTGGCATTCCAATTTTAAACAGGTGGGAGAAAAAGGAAATGAAAGTAGACCGCATTTTCACTTTTACTATCAAGTTACACAAAATATACGAACAAGACATTGTACCCTGTGGTTGGAGGAAACGTGCTTCTGTTATCCTTGTACATTCCTGTCAATTTCTCGCCTCAAATAGCATTTAGATGGGCTACATACACAATTAAGTACAATGAGTTAATAGTTGTCACAGTGAATATACAAGTTTCTGCCCTCAAGGATTTAGTTCATAGCTCGTAAGCTAATTTTTGAAGCATACAGCATAAAGAAATCAAAAAGCAAAAGCAAATAATCCGTGTATTTTATTAAACACGAGCTGACATATGGTTCTTGTACAACGTATTTTTTAAATACAAACATCAGCTAAATAAAGAATATAGTTACGACCTTAATTGTAATCAAATTCAGGTCCACCAAGAGTGTAGGCTAACAAAGACGGTAATTATCCGAAAGCAACTAAAGATTTAGATCTGGTTGCACCACAAGGTACAAAATTCCAGTGTCTTGATAAAAAAATCGATGCACCGAAGTATGCCGAGATCAAGATAATAAGGAATAAAATAGTAGCGAAAACATGAGCGTATTTGAATAGTTGCACGACAACGCAGTCTCCCTCATGATTCATCAAAAAAGAGATTGTTGACGTCCAACTAAAACCACAAAAAACTCATTTTGTACACAGATAGTCATGTAAACTCGGCAGTCAGAAGTGACGCTCTGGAGCGATATTGCATTAGGCAACACACCTTACTTGCCAGACGCAAGATCTTCAAACTATTCACGTCGTTATAGCGGTGCAACTGACAATGTATGTTCTTCTGGCGGTTATGTCACGCGCTACATTTTTTTTGCTTAAGTCAGAGTGACCTTTTTCAATATGAATTTGAGCACCAGAATGCTCAATGTGAAAAAACTAGAACGCGAGGGTTTCGACAAAATAGGAAACAGCACACAACGAAGCTAATCGACAGAAAAATATATGCTGTACGCCAAATGACAATTCTTTGATTTCTCGGTTTCAAGTGAGCTCATTCAACATATCACCCTACAATGAATTAGAGTCTTCCACAAGGTCAAAGACGTTGGGAAACGATCCCCAGCAGCGTTCTCTACCGGTGCTACCTTAAGCCTTAAAGCACCCAGTACTGTTGAGGCGCCCATATTCAAATCATACAAATTTATTCGCGAGTGAGACTAACTAAGAGCCATCGTTACGAATTTGCATCTAGTTTTAAATGTCACAACATTGTTCATCAGGAATTCAAAATTCGAACATTTCATCATGCCCCGTGGAGGTGCGTTTCTCTTCATGTTACAGAACAAGTTACCTGTGTTAGGGACAATCCAAACAGACGGTAGGTGCCCCCTGGTAACAGGAGCGGTAGCACTCAAAACGCGGCATGTGGTAGAAATTGGGGACAAATTCTTCAGAATATGTGGCTATCAGTCAAGTTTTTGTACGTCAGTCTGTAAAGATAGACGAACGAAGTAATAATCAAAAAAGCTTGATAGGTCTAAAGAAGCATTGGTAAATAAGTAAAGTAGTGTCGAAATGAGCGAAAAATTTCTTTAAAAAATGCGTTTAATAAAAAAAATCACTGATGGTTGAAAAATAGACATGGTGAGAGGAAATGACGGTTGTCACGCAACCACAGCGCTAGCTTCCTTTCAAAACAAATATCGATGAAGCGACGCCTCTTCATAACCCGTATCAAGAGCCATTTAATTTTGCATTGTGGGCGGCTGCAGCAAACATGTTACCATTTCACTCATTGAGAATGAGGGTCCGACTTTCAAACACTAAAATTGTATAAAAACACATAAAAGACGGCTAGTCCATGATGAGAGAGAGATCTTATTCATGTGGGCAAACGCGAAGGAAACTAAGGAAATCAAGATATCACAGTTTCAGAACACGACCACAACCCTGCTCGGAGACGATCATACTTCCAGTGAAATTCTCGATCAGCTACAGAGCAATCAAAAATTTACATCAAGTAGATGTGCCACCATGAACGCATGATAACAATATTTCTACACCAACCATATAGGATGATGGTAGACGATATTTCAAGTTTCTGTCAGAGTAAAAAACTTATTTCGATGCCATTAACAGCGAAAAAAGACGTGAGTACGATGCTGTGTTCACGACACTCAGCTGTCCCTGGAGATCTAAAATTTTCGTTTGAACTCAATCAGACACTAACTCTTGGTGCAGCCGTGTCAGCAGCCAGAGCTGTAACGAGGGCGTGAAGTGCGATTTATTCTGTGTAAAGATGTGTCCTGACGTTACTGTCTTTCTAAAGAGAAGTACAGCATATTCCTGAGGCCCGCATGGCTTCTAATTGGCACCGAAAGTATATCCCCGGACGCGAAGGCATCAAAGTAAAATGAAACGACACTTCATACCCAGGAAAAATAAAATTCAAGGTGTAGAAGCGTGATGTCAAAATTTCCTTTCCCAAGTCTCAGAGCGAACACGTCTGTAGTGTCGTAAAAATGATAACGTTATGGGATCTGTCTGGTGCATCTATTTAACACTCACGTGGATTAAAACCTAAACAAGACAACTCTATTTACAGACGAGCTCAACAAATAGGCTCCCGCTTTATACACATATCGTAACGACAACAAAATACTGAACCAATCATATTCCTATTAACAAAGTTTCCAACAAGAAATTTTGAGAAGGCGACAAATCTTTACGGAAACTATGTATTTGAACAACAATCCCTCCCTAATAATGGGAATTACTAGTTCACACATCCACTATTATTCAAGTAAAGTAAAAATGAATAAGAGCATATTTTAAAAGAAAACACATGCGAGACGATACAACCCAAAGATGATGATCAAGAAATTGTTCTGATGAGAAAAACGTTTACTAAAAAGAAAATATTGCTTTTAACACATAACTGATTCATGCCACTTGAGACAACACACAGAACGATCAAGACGAATATAGTTGTACTATTGAGAGCGGGGCGTTGAACACGCTGTTGACATAAAAAAACAGGTCAACTATCTACACTACACGGGTCACCTCTCATTACCAACATGGTCGTAGCAAACGGGCGTTCATTTGCAACTCTTCACTGCCAACAGCACATGCCTCACCTATGATACTAGCCGAACAACCCAATTAAATAATTATCCAACTTTTATCGGTCGCACCGAGTACAAAGCTTACACAATTTCAAAATAACAACAATAATCCAGGATAATTAGAATAATCCATACCTTGTGTTGCAAATGTTACAAGGGAAAAGGTCATCAATGTATAATTCAATATTTGCATTGGTCCAACAACCCCTACGTCACTCAGTTCTTCCGATCAACCAAGCTCGTTTCTAATAAATCACCAGCGTAGAACAAGAACAACGTTACCATCAAGTTAAATGTTTCTTCTTTTTCACCGCAGACGTTCTCTTTGGCTTAGCAGGAGCTTCGTCTTCCTCAGCTCTAATGACATCCAGACCGAGCTGCCTGGCGCGCTTCTTGAAGAAGGCACTGAGGCTGGCGCCTGCCTGGAACTCGTCTGTGTCCTCCATGTTGTACTGTTGGCAGTTTTGGAACACCAGCAAGCCGTCCGCTAAAAATTGAGCGTCTGTTGAATACTTGTTACTGTTCAGTTTTTCCTTCATAGTCTGAAGGTCCATGGGCTTCTTCACAACTTGATAGTAGTCAGGAACCTGAAGATTGCGATGAAAAGATATAACTCTCGACGTTTAAATCTCAACCATGCAACAATGATCACGGGAGCACGGTGACAGTATAATCTTATACGTGACAGCAATTTATTTACCAATGAAAATGCAAATATTCGTAGAGATTCGAAGAATGGGAGGAAAACGAAGAAAAAACCCTACTACATATTCAGGCATTAAAAAATGAAATG
Source organism: Platorchestia sp. MABIK (assembly GCA_014220935.1). Taxonomy (NCBI): domain Eukaryota; kingdom Metazoa; phylum Arthropoda; class Malacostraca; order Amphipoda; family Talitridae; genus Platorchestia; species Platorchestia sp. MABIK. The sequence continues at coordinate 4,065 of JACJUY010010637.1, forward strand.
CTTGTGATAAAACCTTAAAACTGAGAAGATTATCCTATAGAATGTACAAGAACAAGATTCAAGGGAAAATAAAACAAAAATACAAACCTGCTCATCGTCGACATGCTTCAGAGCAAATTACTGATTATTAACATTTTGACCATAATCTGTTAAATTGAGATTCAAAATTGAACCCAAATTTATAATAAATTGTAGCGAGCAATTTTGAAAACAGCAAACATTTCCTGGATCATGCCTTCATTTAGCTTTAATTAAGTATTAACCCTTTGCCTCCTGACGGGAACTCCAGTTCCCAGATAGCTAGTGCTTCCAGTTTAGGGAAATTGACAAAATTTAAGAGTGACTCAACTAGTAGGGAAATGATTTGAACTAAATAACAAAATTTTTACTATTCATAGTATTCCTGCAACTATGTTTTTAGACATTACAAAAGTTTGACACGTGGAATTTGCTATTGATATTCACTCAGTGTAAGCTTCATGGTTTATGCAATACATTTAGTACCTTTTCTATTCAACTTGAGCAAGTTTTTCATACGAACATATATTTACAGATAAAATAAGCAAAAACGAAATTTTTTTTTTTTCTCGGATTTTTCGACTTTTTTTTGGCGTCGAAGCATACACTTTTAAAGCCTAATTTTTTCAATCTAAAAAGGAAGTAAGCACCTGCTCGTACAAAAAAAACATGCTACTGCAATTTTTCTGATATTTCCAGGTAATGACTGCAATTATCTTAGAAAACATTTCCCTTAACTATTTGAGTGTTGGGAAGCAAAAGGCTAATGAAAATTGAGTTTGTGATAACTGATCAGTCAACAGCATTAAAAAAAAAACTCTCAGGGGCCACCGGTGGAGCACGTTGCGGTGAAAGCATAATTTTTTTTTAGATAAGGTAAAAACACTCACCTGCTTCTTGTTGACAGGCTTGAGGAAAGGCCACGCATCATCCTGGGCGGTGATGTCAGAGAGCAGAGTGTGCAGGACACCGGTGTGCAAGTCATCAGTGTCGAGGGGAAGGCTTCTCTTGCTGCCCCTGCCATTGGCAACAGGAGCGTCCACACCACCCTCAGTGGTTCGGTCGAGGCGCCTGCGTTTGGACGGCAGCGCCTCGGTGTCGTCATCGCCAGGGCTGCTGGGAGCGCTGCGTCTGCTGCTGCTACGTTGAGAGCTCTCAATGGAAAGCTTCTTTCTGCTCTCTGATGTTCGCTTTGCTTTACTCTGCTCGTCAATCTTCTTCGAAGTCTTTTCGTCAGCTTTACTTCTCTTGGAACGTTCAGCTGAAAGTTTGTGTTAATTCAATTAACTATAATTGATTAGCCTTGAAAATTTCTCATAAAACCTGACCTTAATTCATGCATGTTGGTAAATTGTATGAGAATATTTATGGAGCTGAATTATGTTTAATGTACAAGAAATGACTTAACAGAATAATAAACAAAAGCACATCTTCAGTCGCATACAACCAATCATTACTTACAGAAGTTTAGACAACCACATCATAAACTGAATCATTGCCTACAAGAAAATACTCAGTTCCTTTGATAGACAAACGTCACTTCAGAAGTAACGAAACAATAACTCAAGACTAGAGATATTGGGAAAATTGTGAATATTTAGAGACAATTTAATACTGTAGGAAGCATCGAATTAGGTGGTACATCATCAAATTAAAATCTCACAGGAAAAATTACAGCACAGAAACAGCAAAAAGAGGTCAAGATGACGCTCACCAATTTCGTCAGCGGCAACTGCAAATTTTCGCGCAAGAACATCACAAAATGAAGTATGCACACAACCCACCAAATTGAAATCAGTACCCACAACTCACCAGGAGTTGCGACGCACTGAGGACAGCTCCAGGTGCCCCGCGGAATTTTCTTGAGCATAACACACTCTTGATGGAAAGACCGAGGACAAGTGTCGCAACAGATCAGAGTTCCCCCCGTGAGACAAGAATCACAAACATCATCTTCAAATCCGCCATCTTCTTCTTCTTCTTCCCCTTCGTCCTCATCTGCTTGTTCATTGTCTGCTTGGTCTCCCTCATTGTCATTTGGGCCCTCCTCCTCTTCCTCTTCTTCTTTTTCTTCTTGAACTTCTTCCTCCTCTTCTTCTTCTTCTTCCTCCTCGACGTAAATGGTTCTATTCTTTTTAGGACTCTTGGCTTTAATTTTGGGTTTGCATTTGTCACAGAACCAGTCTCCGTCCGGAATGGACTTCAACTTCGGCTTGAGGCAATAAATGTGGTGTCCTTTATCACAACCATCACAAAGAAGCATCTTGTCATGATCCCCTCCTTTGCGACAAATCCGACAGCGAGTCTTTGTAAGAGACCGAGACCAAGTTACTGAATTATCAAGAGTGGCTAAATGGAGGAAAATTTGTGAGAAACTTACGCTCGACATCAGTGACTGCTCCCACCGCTCGATCGGCAATCTTAAAGAATTATCTGGAATCGCATTTATCTCACGGGAGTCGCCCATTTCTGACTCGGAATCGGAATCATCCGAATTGTTGGTACCATTCTCGAGCTTTTGTTGTTGTTGCTGCTGCTCTTCTCTTTCTTTATCTCGTTTCTCAACTAGTTTACGTAATCTGTTTTCAGCTTTACACCGTTTCTTTTTGTCCTTCTCAGTTTCAGCAAGAGGGGGCTTCAGGTACTTTACATCAACACTCTGGGCGACCTGAAGAACAGCAACAGCGAGCTGCCGAACAACGCTGGTCTTCAGCTCTTCTTCACTCAACGCAACTTCATCTCCACTCGTATTGTTGCTCCCAGAAGGCGAGTGCGTCTCGATGCCTAATGAAGCCTTAAACTGAGCTATTCTCGATTTGCCACCCCAAGTAAGCTCCCTTGCATCCAACTTGCCGTCACCTTCTCCCACGACGCACTGTCGCCATAAGGCACGGTCAGGGACTTGAAGTCTGCCCAAGACTCCCACGAAGAGTTTCTCCTCAACTTCCAGGATCATATCGCGCAACGTCACTTCTAAGATATGGTCAATAGGAGTGCCGATGGGGAAATTTAGATTAGTGTCTGTGTCGCCACCTTTTTTACCTCCGGTTCTCTTGGATTTTCGAACGATAGTGTCCGGATCAGAATCCTGGTAGAAAAAGGAAGAAGTTTATTTACACACCATCAGAACCTTAACACTAAAAGGATAAGCAGAATCTTTCAAACAGACAAAAACATACACAGAAATACAACATGAATCCGCTGGTTTACTCACCGTTGGACTCAAAATGTACACTGGACAGTTCTTGATGTTGTTTTCAATCTTACTTCTGTAGAGCAAAATGTTTTCTTTGAGGATGCTCTCTCTCTCACCCCTGTCATTGAGGCCATCCACGAGTGCCTGAATGTCTTCTTCTTTGTGGAAAAAGGACCATTTTGGACGTTTTGTATTCAGGGTGTGAACACGACATGTATCAGCGTTTGCCGTACATAAGCCAAAAACTTCGACTTCCGCGTCTGGTTGCTCCTCTTTGACTTCTCCAGCAGCTCCATTCATAAGCCTGTCATCAACTTTCTCAGCCACAGAATTGCTCAAATTTGTGGCCGGGTTAGCAGGGTAATCTGGCTCTGGTTTTACAGAAAGCTTATCCTCAGTGGAGTCTTGGGGTGTGACATCTCCGTTTAGCAACGGAGCAGAGCACTTGGGGGATTTTGAGAAAAACTTTGTGATAGACTGATCCTTTGAGGACTTTTGTAAAGTTTTAGGAGTACTATGGTTTGACGTATTCGTTGACTTGACCAATTTATTGGCGATAACGGAAGGAGGAGGTGTAAGAATCACTCTGGCGATCGTATTAGCTACATTTTCAGCTATTTTTGCATTTCCAGTTGCCCCATTAAGTTTCACGTTTTCAATTGACCCATTAACATTTGTATTCTCAGCTGACCCATTAACTTGCGGGGACCCAAGAGCGCTGGTATCATTTTCCTTGTCGCTGGTGTTGGCTTTCTCCTCAATGTTTTCCTCGGGCGCCACGATTTGCTTGGCCTCGCGCTGCAGACGTGCTAAGGTGTCTCCACAGGCCTCAGGTCTCACGTCCATCACGTCCTTTGTGGCCACGTCATAGCAGGTGCCTGGGAAGTTGTCATCGTCCTCTACAAACAAGCCGGACACAGACGCGAACACCCAGTAGCGGCGGTGAGCGCGGTCTTCTCCCAGCGATATGGGGTTTGTTTTCGCTGATAACGTCAGTAACTGTAAATAACGTTCTTAGCGTTATGACACGTACAATGGTGATAATTTTACTCTCCTGCAACCACACAAAATGTTTCAATATGTTGTACAAATGACAATTTCATTGTCCTGCCAACATCTTACTCCACATGCAGAGAACAAACAAAGAATATTTCAAAACCGTTTCCTTTTTTATCAAACCATCACGTGATTAGTATATACGAATTTCAAAACCTAATGAAATATGAAAAAATTGCCATACTTTTATCATTTATTACAGAAAAAAGTCAAGTTACCACAGAAATGAACGACTATTTCATAAATCACTCTGCCAATTGATCTTTTCAAAATTAATTTGCGTTTCAACTCTTTGCTTCCCAACAGTCAAATAGTTAAGGGAAAAGTTTTCTAAGATAACTGCAGTCATTACCCTGAAATATCAGCAAAATTGCAGTAGCATGTTTTTTTGTATAAGCAGGTGATTACTTAATTTTTAAATTGAAAAAATTATGCTTTAAAAATACATGCTTCGACGCCAAAAAACTGATTGAAAAATTAGAGAAAAAATATTAATTTAGTTTCTGCCTAATTTTATCTGTATATACATGTACGTATGAAAAACTTGCTCAAGTTAAATAAAAAAGGTAATAAATGTATTGCATAAACCATGAAGCTTACGCTGAGTGATGTCAATAGCAAATTGCACGTGTCTAACTTCTGGAATGTCTAAAAACATATTTGCAGGAATACTATGAATTGCCCTAATTTTGCCATTTGGTTCAAATCATTTCCCTACTATTTGAATCACCCTGAAATTTGGTCAATTTCCCTAAACTGGAAGCACTGGCCATCTGGGAACTGGAGTTCCCGTCAGGAGGCAAAGGGTTAAAACGTACAGGCTTTCACCTTAGCTGAAATTTATAATCCTACAAAAAATAGCCATAAATAGCCTACCGAAAAATGGAATGACCTGCTTTTGGAATGTTTTCCTCTCATTTCTACATTTCTAAATAAAATTTTGATTTGTAAATTAAAACCATATGACAATTTTTCCTCCATATCTTTACATAAGAAAAAAACTTGGAAGATGAAGCCAAAGACAGAAAATAACCGTACTTCCACATTACGAAATGCTTGAATAAACAGAAAATGTACAACCCAATAATGTAAAATTACAAAAATTAAAGTTCAACAACTTGAGCCATAAGTACCGAGTGCATTCTTAACTACCGAGTGCAAAGAATGACTAGCTTATTTTGATGAATGAAACAAGTTTAGAAATAATGGATTAGTCCCAGAGCTCAAATGCCGGTACATCATGTTAATATTTAGGTTCTTGTAGCTCAATTCACACACTGCTCCACACAAACCCTGAATTTGTGTGTTCAATTTTATGTGAACTTGCTGGGCAATCATGCAGCAAGCTACACAATGAATATCCAGAACCTCTTGGCTGCTGTACGCGGTTATTTCCCTCATTTTTGTTGAATTAGTTTTTCCTATTGTTTAGCATCATGGAAGATAATAATGAATCTGAAAATAAGAAAACAGTTGAATGTATGGGATATTTTTCTATGAATTAAGTCAATACTGTAAAATAACCTCAGCTACTTTGATTTTGAAAGTCAGTGGTATTTTCAGCTGCTTTCCTTGCTTGACAAGTTGGTTTCCATCATTCTTGGGGCATTCAAATAAATGTCTCTGAATCACAGGAATCTAGGAAGGAATTACTGAAGCATTCATAGCATAAAATGATGTAATTAGGAGAGTATGCGGCTGTTCAGCTGTTTTTAAATGTTCTGTAATAATATCCGTTCTTTCGAAAATGAAAAGACAAAAAATAGGTTTCTTACTAGTTATTTTTTCGAGTTATGCTTAGCAGGTACTATTAATAAATGGTTAGTTTAATGTTTAGCAAGTATTATACTAAAATACTGTAGATGCCTTAATGCATTGTATTGGTAATAACCCATAAAAATTCATTTCTGCCGACCCTGTCAATCACATCTCCTCAGTGTCACACACAGGAATCAAGAAATTTCCCACATTGGCTACAACGCTCACACAAAAAAAATGAAGAGAATCTGTTTGCCAGCAATTTCTGCCCAACATTATCACTTTACCTGATCAAGAAGTTCGGCCTCCTTCTTTGAGTGCTCCAGCTTCCGCTTTTCTCTAACTTTCTCGAGTTTTTCTTCCCTTTCCTTCCGCTCCTCTTCATCCTCTTGCTCTTCCTCAGCAGGCTGTGGCTGCTCAGACTCAGCAGGCGGGGCCGAACCTGGTGCTCCTTGAGGCTGCTTTAGTTTCTTCTGCCGACTTTCTTTTTTCTTTAGAACTCTGAACGAAGTATTGCAATATAACTATACAAAGATTTATCCCTTGAAAAACAAGTACACTCATTATTAAAAATACGTATGTTTAGTTAAAAAATAAAGGGCTATTTCAGTAACACAATACAAGCTGTTTTCATAATAAATAGTAACTAGACTACGCGCAACATGCATCATGAGCTGTTGATTAGTTTACAAAGTTCAAAGAGTTATTCGATACAATTAGTCATTCTAAACTTTAAAAAGGTAGAATACATCAGTGTGAAGCACATAATAAGGAATTTTGTTAAAAACAAACAAAAGGAAAATTCTCAGTTTCTCTCAATAGTATGCTTAGCATTATTAGTATCTGACCCTGAGATTGCGTCTGAACAGAAATAACTTTACTGAATAATGACATTACTGAATAATGCAGTGAAAGAGCCTATTTTTCTAATAACGTATTGTGGCTCATGCTTTTCAATGAATGATAGCAATTTATAAAATCTCAGGAACTCATTTCAATGAAGAAAATTAGCCCTGAAACCCACGAGTCACAACACATTTCAAACATGAACACTAGCAGGTACAAGTGTCCTAATTAAAATTAAGACCTACAATACTAAAATAAATAATTTGCCCGTGTTAAAAAAAACACGTAAACACTAAAACCCGAAGGTTATTTCCGGTTCCACTGTAGAACATTTACACTCACATGAGGGAACCATTTCACTTCCTAAATGTCACAAATGAAAATGACTCTCAAGCGACTTGCCACCTACCGAGCAGCATGCTCCTCTCTCTCCATCTGCTTGTAGGAGAACTGGTGGTCACGAAGGGCCATTTTCACCTCCCTGATCTTATCAAAAGATTCCTCAAGTCTGTCCCGCACGCTCGCGTACGTCAGTATCTGGTTCATCAACAAGTGAAGCAGCTTCAGCTTGTCTTCTGCAAGTCAAGAAGCATTACTGTGTTACTGTAGTATTGGAAAGCAATAAATCCTCGAAAAAATAAGACATCAACTTCGCAAGACAACTGAAATAAAATTCCAGTCATACAAAAAATAAAAATGAATGCAGTAACAAGGTTCATGGAAAGCTGAGGGTGTATGCTATCAGGGTTTCCATTTGCTAAATCCGAACTTATTGAATGGCATCAATGATTTGAGGAAAGCATCAAAAATTCTAATATTGCATTACTCCTATCTTATAACAAAAAAGAAAAGAGCACTCAAATTTGGGACTCCAAAAACACAAAACGGGCATTGCAACCACACTAAAAATATATCATTCAGACATTTGGGACAGTTCTTCCATCCTTGTTTTACTAGATAGATGATAATTGCAAGAAATTGAAACCGTTACGCCATGATGCATACTCACACATGATGCTATCCCTAAAGCATGCTATCCCTAATTGACACGTATTGACAATGAGAGATATAATTGAATGAAAGATGTCCACACGAATAGGTAATGTCCACGATCTTTGATTTATCTTAGGTGTCCACGATTGAATGTAAATTAGCTGCTATAATTTAGAAACAGATGTAGCAGCATTTTTCATCTTTTGCATACTTGACTAATTTCAACATTTAAAATATAACTTTTGTACTCTGAAATGCAAGTGATTAAGGCAAAATCATCATTTCAATGATGGTTCAATTTTCATCGCACATGTTAATTGTCAGCCAACTCGTTATATACTGTGCAAGTAGGTATCAACAAACCGATGTGGTGGTCGAAAATGCTCTTCACTGAGAGATCCTTTACTATCTGAGGCTCGTCAAGCTTGAACTGCAGTCCAGGGTCATCTAAATGTTTGTAGCCCCCACGATTGAAGTGCCTGCAAATGAGAGTAAGTCTTATCAAGCTGCCAATTCCTCTCAAGTTATGTTTAAACAATAATCTCAGTTACTCCATTCAAAATTCAACTAACCTTCCCATTCCAGCACACAAATTCAGACGGTACAAACACGTTTCCAGTATTGCACTGGCGTTGCTGCAGCAAAAGAATTCGTCGAAATAACATTGAATATCTTTTAAACCTGAAACTCGACTTGATATATTCATGCACCAAGTAAAATTTGTAGGATCGACTTTGCCAGTATACAAAAACATGACAAAAGGAAGCCTGTAGTATCAGTATAGAATTCATGAACTTATCATGCATCAAGTAATGCTTGATAAATTTCATGAATAGATGCAGAGTGTATCTAATTTTGCCGTGAAGTTTTATTTTGAAAATTCCATATTCCACATCCAGCAGTTACGGAGTATGAACTCGATCACTTCTATGCACAAGAACGCTGACATCTTCAGAGTATGAAATATTTACCAGATAGACAAATTCCTCCCATCAACGCAAATCACTTACAAAAACAGTAACAAAATTCAAATCGGGCACTCAGAGGTAAGCGTCCAGAAAATGGCCCATTTCAAATGAAACAGCTATACAACATCACAAGATAAAGCATCCTAGGCAAAAACTGCCAATTTGCGTCATCAAGAAGTTCACACTTGAAAACATGAGGTGCGCCTAAAATACCTCCACTGCGCGTTGGCGTTGTCAGCACCCGACGAGAGGATGTGTAGCCTGACCACCTCCGTGAGGGTGAGGGCGTCCAAGGGCAGCTGGTGGAGGCTGGTGCTGTGGTGCTGGCTCGCCCACCGCGACGCCATGTTCGCGAACTTCACAGCGGCAGCGCGCTGGTCGTTCTCGCTTGCGTCTGCTGTCAGGCCTGGGCAGAACAAAAACATATGAACACATTCATTGCGGTATGATTCACCCGTGGGTTAGGCTTGGTTTTCCAGCAGCAAAACGACCCAACGGTTGGTCGTTTGAAACATTCATAACAATCTTTTAAAATTCATGTTATTTATTTTACCCAGTTAATATTTGCTATTTATAAAACTTTTAACACCTTTTGACTTTAAATTTAAGTTGGATATTGAAGTTCAATTTAACCCTTCGCAATCAATGTGTTTAATTCCTCAAGAACATATTAGCAACACGTGACAAGTGTACCAGGAGCAGATTAGGGCATCTCAGCAACGCGTCAGATTTGTAGCGAGAGCAGATTAGATTATATGTTAGTTTCAGCCTCCCTAACCGCTACAAAAAAAGAGCGTATCAAAGAGAGGAAAGATGAAGGCACCATTTGGTATGGAGATAAGGGAATGCGGATTCTATGCAGAAGGGACATAGAAACAGCAAGTTGAGAAAGAGGTTCATGAAAGAAGATAAAAGCCAAAGAAGAAAGTAGTAAGTGCTGAAAAAACAGGACAGCAGTGAACCAAGAAAGGTAGTCCTTTACTTCACAAAAAAAATTGTATTTCAACAAAAAGATGGCTTACCTAACTCTCAGCTTGGGCCCTCACAAATTTTCCCCCTGGGAGTGCTAATTCCCATAGATACAATTGTTGTATCCCCCTGAGGGGTGTAGTGAGAGCAAGCAGGAGTACTTGAGGAACGGGTGATTAGTGCAGACAGCAGGAGCTGGTGCTCCAAGGAGAGTGTGCCTCTGAATTTCAATCATTTTTATCAGATTTAACCGTCAATTTTTCTGCTATATTATAACTGCAAACGAAATTTGCATCAATGGCTGGACTAAGGCTGCAAAGCTAAGCCAGCCATAACATTTTTCTGGCTTTGTAATCCATCAACTGAACATTTCACAGTCACATAAGTAGGAAGTTTACACTAAAATGTGACATATTGAACATATTTCAGGAGTTATGATGACAAGGACGCAGTATTGGAATAATGAACCGTACTTGCAGAGGCATCCACCGTCGTATCGGCCGTTATTTCTTCATCCTCTTCTTCTTGCAAGCTGAACACGGCACCCAGCAGCAGCTGAACAACGTCATTGAACACACCTGCAGAAAACAGGATAATAAACACCACTGTAAGATCACGGTAACATAACAAGTCATCCACGCTAACAATACAGTCCTGCACAGAACAAGAAACCACATCAAATACTGTAAAACTTCATATTTTCTGTAAAACTATAGTGAATTGCTGAGTAATGAAACGATAATACACGAATCATATTGAAATGTGCTCAGCTGTGACTATAAACAAAGTACTGAATTTTAAGTGGTGGTTCTGAACTCCGAAGAGGTAAACGAAGCCTATTTTATTTTATTACAGTTTACTCTAATTAATACAGATGATAAAATTGATGAAAAAATTAGTTATATTACAACTCTACCAACTGACCTTTTTTGCACCGTTATTACAGCTTTCGTTATTAAGCTAGCATTGAAATCAGGTTGCTACTTATGAGGAAAGAACTGCTAACCGGAAATGGTCGAAGGCAACATATTACAAAAGAAGTTAAATACATCAGAGCTGTTGATTCAACTGAATTTTGAAATCCAACATGGACGGTCAAGAGCCAATTAAAGTTACACAACCTAAAGCCCATTACACTGGCTTGTGAAGTCCTAAGATTGATTGGGTTAGATCTATCAGGGAAGCCTTCCCAACCCCAGTAAGGGTGTTTCAAAGAGAGGAAGGAAGGCATTTTGCACTGAGTCAAGGGAATGGGAAATCTAGGTTCAAAGTGTGTCTTACACAATATTCCCTGTCCATAAAAAGAGCAAGTTAGGAAAAAATTCTACAAAACAAAATGAAAATACAACAAGAAAGTCAGAGGTGGTGAGAAAATGACAGCAGTGAACCAAAAAAAAAATGATTCATAACGAAACAAAAGTCTATTCCATTTCAGCTAAGAAAAGTCTACTTAACATTTAGATCAGGGCTTCACAACTTCCACCCGAAAGCGTTATTCTCATAGGAAACAATAGCTGCATCCCTAGAGGGAAACGAATGTCGATTTATCCCTAATTTTTCACACCAAAAGAACTAGGTATTACTTTTTCTCAAGGCAGTTAAAATATGCTATGCTGTCAAAATTGGCATGAGAATTCCCAAAAAAGGTTAACAAAATTAACAACAACAAAAGCCCAACAATCACACTTGGCTGTCCAAGCCACAAAGACAAGATGCAACAAACGTGAATGCAAAATAAGCAACAAATGTGAATGTGTCTGACCGGCAACTTCTTTGGTGACGATGGCGTTCTCGAGCATCTCGAAGGTGATGCCGTGCGGGTACACATCGTGCAGCTCCAGCACCTCAGAGAAAGAGTTCAAAAACTCTAGAAGCGAGAGGAAGCTGCCAAACAAGTGGTTAGGAACGCCGCAAGCCACAGGCACTGGAGTGGGCAGGTTCTGAAAAAGTGCAAATGCCATTAGAAAATCTTGTTTAAAATTGTCAAATTTAAAAACTCTTCTATCCTCTAAAGTTGAACAGTTTAGAAAATCGAAGATGTCAAGTTTCAACACTTGCATACTCAACTGACGCATGAACCAAGCAGTAATCGGAGATGCTGTAGAACAAACATCAGAAGTATTTTTCACCTTCAACTCACAAATATAATTTAAAAAATACTAACTTAGATTTAGAACAGATCCACACAGCTCAACACTCCAGCTGACAGAAGTATCTAATACCTCAAACTGAAAAACTTTCAAAAACATTAGACAGCTAAGATTGCAAAGCATATTGTCAAAATCTTCCACTGGCACTGACCTTGTGGTCCCCACACATGAGGTCTTCTCTCGGCTTGAGCCAGTCTTTCATCTCGAGAGCGAGAAGCTTTCTTTGTTCTTTCTTCACGTCTCTTTCTTGCTTCTTCTCAGCTTTTTCTTTCTCTATTCTGAGTCTGAGAATTTCTTTCATTTCGGCAAAATGCTGCTGGCGTTGCTCTATAATCTTCTGCTGCTCCAGCCTGCTGCGTTCAGCCTCCTCTGGGGAGATGACAGGCTTGGGTTTGCTTGACGCATTGAAGTTCAGCTCAGTTTGCTTTGTTTTGATGCGCTCTCTGCAACATAGATTAGAATAGATTATTAGTTAGTTTAAGCCTCCCTATCCACTACAAAGGCGATCCAAAGAGAGGAAGGAGGAAGGCCCCATTTAGTGTGGAGTTTAGGGAACGTGGAATCTATGCAAAAAGGGCATAGAAACAGTAAGATGAGAAAGAAGTTTATGAAACAAGATCAAAGTTGAAGAAGAAAGTAGTAGGTGATGAAAAAACAGGACAGCAGTGAACCGAAAAAAGATGGTCCGGAACAGAACAAAAATTTATTTCATTTCAACAAAAAGGAAGCCTACCTAACCTTTAGCTCGGGCCCTCGCATAGTCCCCCTGGGAGCGCCAATTCCCATAGATACAATATTTGTATCCCCCTGAGGGGTCTCTGCAACATAATACCATGGATTTGTGTAATGCTATGATGCATTTTTTATATTACATATGCATATTGGATTTTACCCTGATACTGAAACAGATTTGTTATGAAATTCAAAAGCGGGAAATCATCAATGAAAATTGAGGTTGTTTCAATAATTGGTATCCTATATAAGATTGGCAAAATAAACTCAAAAATAAGTCACACACAGCATTACTCTTGATCGTCTCTTTCAAATATCTTGCTTGATAACTGAAGATCAAAACATGCGACTTCGTTTGTTGGCTGCTTTCGTCAGTAGAAGAAGGCCAATTAAATTGAAGGCCCACATCAACTTTCCCACTATGTTGTACAAAAATTCTCACAACCAGAGCATGTAAAGTGAGTCAACACCACTGCTTCCTCGGTCGCTATTGCCTTCGTATCCGCATCCGGATGGAGATCGCGTTCTACACAGGCAGCCTACTTTTTTTGCTTAATTCCACGTACATAAAAAATGATATACACTGTCTCCCAAAAAAAAAACCCAACTTCAAATTGATCGAGTTCTACAGTTATTGTTGATATGCATATTAATATTCATTGGCAATGAGACAATGATCATTGAGTATTATAATTTTTTATTCTTAGACTCTTGAGTTTCATTCACACCTTGGAGCGAATGCGGAGCATTATCAATTCAAAGCTAGGTTTGCTTTTTTTGGGACAATCTGTACAGAAAAGTTTGTTACAAACGTCTACCAAGTAAGAAAGTAGTTGTCTCGGTAGAACATAATGAAGAACTGCAACATCACAAACGATTTCACCCAATGCAGAAGCCTTAGGAATTCACAGCTTTTTTAGTTATGTCAATTGCTTTTATCCAACAACTTCATAGTTCTGACAGACTTGCGTATCACCCGATACAAGACAGTTTCAGATCATTGAGACGCAACCCCATCGTGCACTCACAGTTTACGAGAAAGCTTTTCCTCGCCAGACAGAGACGGCCGGCCACGCTTTTTGGCAACACTGTCATCGTTGTTGCTCTTGTTGAGCTTCTCTTCCTTCTTGTCTCTCAACTTTGCCTCCTTGTTTTCCTTCTTTTGCTGCCTGAGTTGCGCATCCTTGCCTCGCGGGCTGAGGCTGAGTGGAAGTTTCTTACTCCTCGATTCCTCGAATTTGGGAGCAGGGCCAGGGAAAAAGTCACTGTACGACCGCGACTTGATGCTGTACTTACGGGAGACGTTGCTCTGCACACATGAAAAAACATTAACACTCCCAAATGTGTTCTTGATAGCGAGCATGATGCAAAAAAAAAGCTTCAGATGATAATTGATGGCTCAAAAAATTTAATTTCGAAATGATTGTCCAAAACTTGTCAGATCATTGTAAATTGCCTCTAATGATGAGCAAAATCAATTCAATACACAGCAATTTACCACAGCATGCAACAAGACTGATGATTTCCCACACTAAATTTTACAATACAAGCTTAAATTTATGCATTATCAAAAAATAATTGCCGATCTTACTTAGACAATGAGTCAGTATTCACCAGCAAAAACTACACTCACAATACCATATTTAGATCAACTGATGACCGTATTAACATAAACATAGGCTATTTAACATAATTCTACTAGTCAATAAAACAGAATAAGTAGCAGCATCGGTGCGCAAGGAAAACAACTTTTAAGCACAATTTCAGTCTCCTTCATTGTATTTGAAATGTTCAAAAGTAATGCATGGCAAAATAGCAGCTTTAGTAAAGCCATTTTCTGACCGTTTGAGAAGATCATTAAAATTATACTGAAATATGCTGAACTGCTGAAGATATTCACCTTGAGCTGCCAAAAGCCCTCTTGAGTGAGTTCTGTGGAGACTTTGAGCAGGAGTTTGCATTTCTCTCTCGTGAAGATGTTCTTGCTGCGTCTGATCTGCTCCCACGACACTGTGTGACGCTGCTCACAACACAACAAAGCTCATTAAACGTTCCACTGCTTCTGTAGTGAAATGACAGTACCAGCAATTAACGAAGCATTTTAGAACTCCACGCCAAGAATGCACACTGCATAAAAAGCAAATGCAAAAACGCGCACTTCATAAAGCATTTGTTAACTTCAGCAGAGAAAAGTAGAGCACAGGAAAAGAACAAAGACTGCCGATGAGATACATTAATCAACAAGATGAAGAAGAAAATACCTTCCGTTGAGTCCATAAAAATGTAAGACGCTCAGGAAAGATCTGCTAGTTCATCAATAGATAACCAAGAATACACTACATGTAAGGATTGGTGGCCCCTAAAATGAAAGATTACGAGCATTCAAGACTTAGAGTATTTACTGTTGTCAGTAATCCCACAAAGTTTTTCTCCAATGCAAACAAAAGTTTTGATAAGTTACCTAAATCACTACCTCTTTTTTTATATTTATACAGAATAAAGCTTTCAGAGACATCATCAACCATGTACGAACAAATAAAATCAATTGAAGTAAGATGAATTGAGCATCAAAATAAACCACACAAAGAATGTAAGGTTAATAAATTTCAAGCAAGAGCCATCCTAAATTAAAAACTATTGAAATGAATACTTACTGAATTCCCACTCAGAACCTAACTTTCCCACTGTTCACATCCACAATTAGCTGAAAGATGAAACCACCACACAAATGAGATACAACTAAACATATACTTCACTTCAAATAATAACTGTTATTATTATTATTATTATTACTCAAGTTCAAAGTTCCCTTACCTACACCGATTGGAATCCTAAGACAGCAAAGATTGGGGCCGTTCAGTGTGGACTTTATTCAACAGAAAATTTTTGCATCAAATGTTTCCACAGAGGATATCTTGCATATAAAAACAGCAGCATAGAATGAAGAGCTATAAGAGACAAAGAAGAGCTAGCAAAGAAGGCAAGAAGCTGAAAGAAGCTAAGTGGGCATGAAAAATAAAAGGCCCAAACATCTATCTATAGCAGTGATAACCTAACAGTATCCCCTTGGGAGCACCAGTCCCCACAACATAGAATAGACACATCTACTAACCCGAGTCTAAAGCAACTGCCTGCCTTATGCGACCTCAGAAGTCACTTCGAACAAACCCAACTGAAACATAAGTACTTCATTTTGCCTTGAACCTCAAACACACCTTTAACTAACAATTCCACAAGAGCGCTCATGGTCTGTACAAACTCAAAATGAAGACAGTACTCACTCGACAAGTCTTATAATCCCACGCAAGCTCTTCCTCCACCTCATATTTGAAAGTGGCATAAGGGGGGTCACCAAGCCCTTTCTTCACAGGAGATCCAGCTTTGACGGGGGTGTTGTGCTTGCTCTGCGTCGGAGATTTGAGTGCGATGACCTGGATGTCCGAGTCTGGACTGCTATCCTCATCATCGTCCAAACAAATGGGCTTGGATTCTGTCCCATCCCCTCCCAAAATAAGGGGATCCACAGGAACATTTGTACCTGAACTCGAAGGAGTGACGGAGTCGGCAACGCACTCCTCGTCTGAGTCAGCCATTTCTTTTTCATACAAAGCAACTTCTTCAGCTGTAGGATATATCACTCTCACGACCTGGAAAATTGCCGATTTGTTAACAATCAATATCACTCACCATTGCTATTAACTTCACTGTAGCTAACAATTCAACAGGAAAGCACAGTCATTGAAGTGAAAATCAAACTGCCCTTAAATTTCTGAAGCAAGGCTATTATACATGAATGAAAGGAAGAAAACATAAATTTTATGTAGCAAAAGGTTGCGTCAGATCAGTATAGGCAATGAAGTAGAAAGAAGAACTAAGCATAGCAGCATTTGGCAAACAACTTTGAGTCTCCATCAAGTTATGTTGTTGAAGGCTGCTATCTAACTCCATCAATGAATCAATCAAGTCTTTCAAGGTGCACACAATTTATACAAAAATAACACACTCGGTTTGTAGATCCTGATCTGCTAACTAGGCCTCTTGGTATAAATTTCACAGAAGTGTTGAAAAAACTTCATCAAGCTATTGCACAACCAAAAACACCAATAACTTCTAAATGACACCTCTTTAATGCAAATTGGAGGACTACTTATCACCCTCTTCAAGATACAACAGAACAACATGCACAGGTATGAAAAAAATTCCATATGAAAAAGTCCTTGATTTTGTGTGTGAAAATGCA
Source organism: Platorchestia sp. MABIK (assembly GCA_014220935.1). Lineage (NCBI taxonomy): Eukaryota > Metazoa > Arthropoda > Malacostraca > Amphipoda > Talitridae > Platorchestia > Platorchestia sp. MABIK. The sequence goes on from JACJUY010010637.1 coordinate 20,991, forward strand.
TTAAATCCCAAAGATTTTATTTGCACAGAAATTCTTAACAAAACAGTTCATTATTTGCAAAGCCCCACAAACTGCAAGTAGAAGGCATCTTGTAGGACTTCATAGCTCAAAACCCATAGTGCACAGCAGATCCAAGTTCCAGCAATGGAAGATTATGGTCTGCTACACTCACCTTACAGTCGTACCAGTGCTTGTTGACAATGGCTTCCACACACTCCCCAGGGAAGTATCTGTCTCTGCAGTGGTTGAAGACATCTTCACTAACGTCAGCCTGACGGCCTCTTCGAGTCAAGGATGCCAGGTACAGCAAAGGAATTTTCAAGGCCTGGAAATCAAAGTGAAATATTCTTTAGTTGTGGTACATGCTAATACCAATCATACAGAAAATTACTCTATGGATCTTACTCATAGAAAAAAGAAACCACTCTTATCAACATAATACACATCAGGTAATTAGATATCCCAATCAACTTCAGAAAACATTTCATCAAGTATTTCATATTCAAAAGATTGACTAAAATCTAGCTGCTTGCCCATACTTTATGAGCACACGAGAAGTTATGAGTGGAGCACATGAGAATGCAGATGATCTTAGGGATGTAGATGAATAGTATTGATATGCAATGGCTTTGTTGAACCCTAAATGAAAAATATGATAGCATTGAAGAATGGATGATAATCATAACATTAGAATGTGATGACATGCAACGTGCATACATGAATGTACTGTACAAAATGTGCTCGTATGTAAAATTGCAACTGTAGAGCTTCTCAATACCGAATCACCCTACTTCAATAGAATAATGATTTGCACTGCCAGGCTAGAGAAACCCCACATGAAACCATTTAAATTGAACAAACACAAAACTAAAATAATAAAGGGTGCATGTCAGAAGTAGGACTGAATTGGTGTGTCTCTATTGATGTTAATAGGGGAGGATGGGGCGATGGTGTCAGACACAATGCACTGTTAGTTGGTCACCACTAAACCCTGCCATGACAGTGTAATATGATAGTTAGCCTCTGTTGAGGACAGGATAATCATCAATATCCCAGAGTAACAAAAATATGCAAAAAGTGAAATATTTTAGATCCTAATCAACATTTCAGTCACTAGTTAATTTTAAAAAGCTTGACATTTCACCTATCAACATGTTTGAAACTGCAATTGAAAAAAAATATGCAACACAAATGTGGCTCCACCTGACTTTTGTCTCATTATTGAAAAAGCATTTGAAATGTCATAGTTTTGCATGTTGGACACCAAGAGCACCATAGTAAATAAACAGACTTGTAGCAGACATGGAGAATTAGCAATCCATAAACTAGCTATAAAATTGTGAGAGAAGAATATGTTACAAATGAGTCATTTCTCAATTAAATTAGTCCTTTCGCTGACATGCACTCTTCACGTACACATGACTAAAACATAGACAGAAGTTATCACAACAAAGTGCAGTACTCACAGGAGTGATGCTGGCAACAAACTTGATTCCTTTGGCTTCAGAGTCGAGAGCCTCCTGGTATGTGAGGTTGGGTCGGCCGGTGATCTCGCATGTCCACACCATGGCATTGCACAACACAAGGCGCTCCCAGTACTCACTGCAATGGAATGGTCATTGTAAGAGGCAATACAGAAGCAGGTTTTCCAAACCAATTCTAAATTTTAACATGAAATTAAGAAAATTGAATTTTTTTTACAAAGCTATGAGATAGAATGAATCAGAAGTTAACCTACATAAGAGATATTTCCATCATTGCTTCATTTATTAAGCAAAATTTGCTACAGTTCCCAGGTATCTAAGCAATCAATCAACTCTATTAGAGTTCATTCCTATCAAATGGTATGAGATCCTTTTATTTAGTAAGAGCAGAGTGTGAATAATGTCAATTTGATATTTTCAACCTAAGGTATGAGTTTGTTCATCAATAGTCATGTACTCAGTTGCCTAACCACATTTTTCCTTTTACAAGAGGTACTGGTAAGGTTATCAAAAAGCACATGGATCATTGCATCATCTGTGAATGAAATGGAGATAGCTCCCAATGTAAAGACACGACCAATTATAAACAAAAAGATCCAATTTGAAACTCTAAGGTAGCATAAACTCAACTGGCAAAGCACTTGACATGGGGAATTGCAAACCACAAACTTTTTTCAATCATGAGGAAACTTTTTACTAAGACATGGGCAACTCTTTTAATTTCATGAACATTACATTTTACAAATTATTCCTTAACATTTACTATGCCAAATGCTTTGTGAAAATTTAGATGTAATATTGGTAATAAGGAAGTAGTAGAGATAAGGTAAAACCCAAATCATGCGTTACTCTGATTTCAGTGCTCTAGAGAAAGTAACATTCTCTCAGAATTTTCCCTAACATTTCATTTTAAATGAATAATGCTAACTAAGAATGATCCATAATTAGTAATGCCTGTTGAAATCTCACGTCTTAAACTTGCTACAACTCTATTTTTGAATCAAATAGATGATTATCACTTAAAATACACTAATTATTAATTCTATTCATGTTTTCTTTTTTTAATTCATTTATAATTTTTCTCACATCCAACTAGTGGATGCTCAATAACATGACTGACAAACTCAGTTCACAAGCATAGAGCATTTGGCTGGAGCCAAAGTTCTTTAAATTGCTTTGCTATTGATTAATTTTGTTTATTAAAATGCTCAGGTACCCACTTTAGAAGAAAATTTTTCCTAATATGCTCTAAAAGTGGAATAGCAAAATTCAAGTCTTTTTTCATTTCAATAGTGAACAAGCACAACTCAAGTTATCCCTTGCATGGAGAGTTAATCCTGTTTCAAATTTTTTTTTTTTTTCAAGTTTGACAAATATTGAGTTAATCTATATAATCAGATTTACTAGTCCTTATCTCTATAAATGTCTCTCCAATTGCTCTACTAGGTTACAATATTAATAACTCACTAGTCTAATTTTTGGATACATGTAAATGACTTTTTCAAGTTAGAAAAAATTAAAGCTTCATAAATTAAAAAAAATCTTTTTTCATGCATAAAAATATCCAACTTAACAGTTAGGATTTTGAAGGCTTTTGGAGTGAAAAATCCTTTCTGAGACAAAAAATTTATACTCAAGTATTTATTATTATGGCTAAGATGTACCATTATCAAGATGGATCATGCATATTTTTTAGACAAGATTTACACCTATGCATGATTGATCAGATGATGAATAGTTACAAAATTCCAACAATAAATTTTTGAATAAAATAGCCTATTGAATTAAAAATTAGCTTTGCCATAGTAAATCTGAAGTTTTCCTTAGGTAGATAATGGCTTGTACATTCCACATTTGCTCATTAATACCTTCACAAGCCATCAATCTAGAATACATCAACTATTTTGATAAGCTGTGTGATAACAATTCTAACACTTTGTTTTTTAAATAAAACTGTATCTGAAGCAACACTGCTCTTGCTGGAGATGCTAGGTTGAGTAGCATCAGGTTGGAATAGGTACAGTTAGTTGTTTTAGATTTGTACATTTGGTGCCCTATCAGGAATATCCATGCTTGTAAAATACTAGCTATACATAGAAAACAATGATTTACCACATGTGGTACCTTTATATAGGGCTCATTAATATGATCTGGATCTTTGAAATTACAGGTTTGCGAGTTTTTTATCACTAAATTTGTAATGTATGGATGTATCCCCAGTAGAATCTACAAGAAGCATTACAGAAGTGCACTAGCCTACTATTATTTCTACATAGAAATGAATGGTTTCACAGGTTACTGGAGTAAACAATCATGTGAAGGCAATCAAAATTTCAGACAAATTCAGCCACCCCGGTTTAAAGGAGTCCATAGATAATGTAAATTCTCAATTGACTAAATCATGATCACTAAATGAAATAATAAATGAAGAGTGATCAGAACAAAAAAAAAACATTTTGGAATATGGAAGATAATTAAAAGCACATATTCACGGACGTACAATACGAAAACCGTTAAGTGGTACACTTACTCGTAATCTAGAAAAGCTTCATTAGTCAGTTCACAATAAAAAACTTTATCAGAAGACGAAACTCCAACCGGAGGTCGCTTCCTTACGAAAGTTTTTTTATGCAAGAGCGGCATGGCGGAGCACAATTCAGATGACGAATCGAAGCCCCGACGAATTTAATGATGGGAATGGGTTACAGGTTAAATATCAATGAAACCATCATTTGTAGAACCATAGTTGATACTTTTCTGCCACACGTTTTCGAAGTTTTATCTGTTCATTGGTCAGATAACCCTGAAAGAAAATTAATTATTATTTTCAATATTATGAGAGCCAAATTCACACCACTATACTACACGCGCGTTGCTTCATTACGTGTGCTCCGTGCAGCTTTCCCGCTTGTTTCTGAAACAGGTATGAACGCGAGCTTTGAAAACGAATCTTTGAAAAACGTTAATGATGCAATCAAAAAGTTGAACCTAATTCAAATAAAACAGAAACACGTATTAAACTTATTTAAAATGTAATCCAAGTAAAAATATACTTGAAAGTTGATGACAATTCACGCAACACGTCCAGAGGCGGAGCACCTACGGCGCACTGTTGGTGATTGGTTTATACATTACCCAGAATGCTGTGCAAGCAGGACAAAATTTCGCGCCAAAATTTGAGACCATTTCTGACTTTTTTTGAACAGTTAATCTCTGATGCACAAGCTTGAAACTTTACAACAATAAAAATAATAGTAGTTTGTTATCATTCATCACCCTGGGATGAAAAAAATTAATTTGCTAATACAATCGTACACATTAAAAAATAAATTGGTTGTCGTGCTGAATCACCGAAAACGATGAGGTAGCTCCATTGCATAAAGGTGATACATTATACATCATTTATTGCGTTCCAAATGCCTTACAAGTAGTACAAGAACACACTGGCACTTGATTCTGAATTTGAATTTAAGAACGTAAACCGACTTCAATTGCTGCCTGCATGTAATTTAAACAATTTCCTCAAATGAAACATTAAAGAAAAGAAAGATAAATAAAAAACAGTTCATTTACAATAAAGATGTTACAAAAAGATCATGCATCACTGGTTTTTAAAATGTCTAACGTAAATACACTTCATGATCCACACACGAGTATTTTAATGCTGATGTCTCTACTCGAAACAATTAATTGAGGGCAATGTATTCCTAATTTTGCTTAATTTAGACTTGACTATAAATGTAACTATAGTTAGAAAGAAAACACAACTTCATTGACAATGCATTGTTAAAGACACCCTTTCTTGTGCACGCTTACATTGAAATACGAGATCAAGGACTTGTGGCATAAGGAATTTGTTGACAGTAAAACGTGTGGATTAAAATAATCCTAAGCAGTGGTATTCATTGCTAGGCTCGCGAACCGTTGACGGCAAGCAATGACAATTCACGGCTCTCGAAAAACATAGAAATTATTTATTAAAATACAATTTATATAATATACTCTAACTAGCAGTAGCTGTGGCTCTCTCAATCCATGCGCTTAACCGAAGTGGTTTTCATGTAAAAATTAGTGAATAATTAAGGCAACGAAACTGACATTCAGAACTATATTTTCACTCCTACGTATAAACTAGTATTCCAACCACGAGACTCGGAGAAAATGTTTTTTATCACGCCACGAATTTATGACGGTTCCATGCTAATAATAGTGGCACAAAATAGTCTACCTGAGTCAGAAACTTGAAAACGATTGTTCTACGTCAGCTCTAAGACATGTGCAACATATATGGAGTAATACGTGAAATTAACCCCCTAGATTGACTTGTCATAATATACTCAAGAGCTTAAAAAATGAAATGATAATTTGCACCGCACAAGCCAAACAAAAACATTTTAGGACGTGAATATGAGTAAGAAAGAAACAAATAAATGAAAGAAAGAAAAGAAAGAAACCCCGTTTATTTCCAACGATGTTGCCACGTGAGATTCATGCCAACATATTGGCTTTTAATAATTTTTTAATAAAGAAGTCCTAATACAAGCGTTCCACACGAGGAGTACTAATAGACAAACTATCAGATGTGTACAAATAGATAAACCATACGAGGCATACTTGTCCCGCCACCCGACCGTGCAGCGTAACTTTCCGAATTAACGGACACTGAAGACATAGACTTACCTAACACCCAAAGTGGGGTCAGGGNCACAGTCACTCCACACAAAGTCACACACTATACTCACGTGGATATACAAACTATACCAGTTTTTCAGCATCTTCACTTTAATTGACCACAATTTTCGTCAGATGTTCAGTAGCACACGTGCGCACACGACAAGCTCCACGACACGACCCATGGGTATTACGATAACCATGTATGAATTAAGGGTCTCTGTGTTTAAGGTATTTAAACGCGACTTTTGCTCATATTTCAATTTAAATACGCACAAATGAAAACATTTTTCAACTAAGCGTTACGAGTATTGTGTTCTCTTAGTAACTTATATTCAAATGCACTGTCAAAATCAGATTAGGCAGAGCTAAGGAACTCATTTTTGATGTGCTTTTCTGTCAATCATTTTTTGATTCAACATTTTACTCGGGTATCCCAATACCAATGTGTCATTCTCAATTAAGGATGCCTTTAGGTTAAGGTGTTTTAAAATCCAATGTATCGACGTTTCATGTTTGTACTTTATTGAAAATAAATGTTTTTTCTTTCTTATCTAGTCGCCAAGGAAGTGAAGCACCCCCACCATTGCTCCGCTTTGTCATGAATTGCCAGCGTAATTGCCTTTTTAGGCTTGGTTAAATAAATGAAAGGCTTTGCCCTTTATTGTGCAAGGTATTGGCTGTCTTGCATAGGGCTTCAGCAAAGAGCGATGGCTGGATTTGCGACAAGTTTGTCTATTAGTACGCCTCGGATGGTCTATCTATTTGTACACCTCTGATTGTTGTCTATTAGTACACCTCGTATAATTTTTTTATTAGTATGTCGCAAATCCAGCCATCGCTCTTTGCTGAAGCCCTATGCAAGACAGCCAATACCTTGCACATTAAAGGGCAAAGCCTTTCATTTATTTAACCAGGCCTAAAAAGGCAATTACGCTGGCAATTCATGACAAAGCGGAGCAATGGTGGGGGTGCTTCACTTCCTTGGCGACTAATATCAGTACACTTAACTAATCGTGCGTCTGATCTTCTTGCTCGAGTCCGAAGCCACTGCAACGGTTTCGAGCAAACTATGGAGGTGGCCGCCGGCTGCTGCCACTTCAGATTCTATTTGGCCGTCTCCGCGAGTGCATCTCAATTAAGTGTGCTCTACGGGTTCGGGCCTCGACCGACCCCTGCTTCTGGGACTAAGTGTCCTTGACAGCCGGCTTAA
>JACJUY010010638.1:0-22427 GCA_014220935.1 Platorchestia sp. MABIK
CTCTAAGGAAGTAAACTAATATGTGACTACCACTCATGGGCACTAACTGGAAATGTCAAGCTCCCAAATTACTATTATTTTTTATTGAGCTCACTGATGGTTGAAGGTGGAAGCCCTCTACGCAGTATTATTTCTGATAATAGTGGCTTTGTATCTCTAGGACACTGCATTTCTGTAAAGAGCATTTCCACTCTAACCACATCACTGAGAGCTCTAAGTTAATTCCTTTTTCTTTCTCCCTCAGAGTCCTGTCCACAGGAGTTTCCTTTGTTTTCCAATATCAGTAGAGTAAATTATTTTTGTTTGAGACTACCACATTGGTACCAAGAAGCTCCAGGCTGCACCATCCCAGGCTGGACCCTCAATTAAGCTCGGTATACTCATGTGCGACACAAGTTAAGGCATGCCCTAGTTACAAACATGCACTGAAGTGCTGTTTCTTGTTTTGTCCATTTCTGTGAAAATATAAATTAAAGTGGTGAGAAAATAATGAAATATATTGACAGCTAATGAGTGTTTGTAATGTGTTGCGCAGTAACCCCTATGGCCAGGCATGATATAGTCTTGGTAGATTATAGAGGAGGAAACTGTAATATGGCCGGGCGCGCTACGTTGGTACCTCGGGGGTTTCAGCGTGGGTAAGGCGTCCGGCCATAGATGGGTGGGCAGCTGAAACCCCCTACGGGGTTTGGCTGCCCAGTGCGTTTGAATGTACTGTTGTATGTACAACATTTTTATTAGGAAACAATTATAATCTTGACTTGAAATACTACCAATGAATGACTCTAAGTGCTGCATAGTGAAACGTATCTTCTTTCTGTTAAACCAGACCCAGCTCTGACGTGAGAAACATACGCTCAGCCGTGGAGCTGCATGGAGACCTCTTCGAAGCTCCAATAAACTTCAAATAAAGAAGAATACACGCTGATGCATGCCTCAATCAAAAACCTTCCAATATCAATACAAGCTGATGTATGCCTCAATCAAAAACCTTCCAATATCAATACAAGCTGATGTATGCCTCAATCAAAAACCTTCCAATATCAACACAAGCTGATGTATGCCTCAATCAAAAACCTTCCAATATCAATACAAGCTGATGTATGCCTCAATCAAAAACCTTCTAATATCAATACACGTTGATGTATGCCTCAATCAAAAACCTTCCAATATCAATACACGTTGATGTATGCTTCAACGGGTATTTAAGTGAGAAGTTTGGGAAACTTCGTTAATGTGAATGTTAGTGAGTGTGTTAGTGTAGCTAACACACTCACACTCCTTAATGGTAGATCAGATTACATGTTAGTTTAAGCATCCTTAACCACTAAAAAAAGAGCATTACAAAGAAAGGGAGGAAGGCACCATTCAGTATGGAGATAAGGGAACGCGGTGTAAAAGGACGTCAAAAGTTTGCTGCTGGAAATGGGGTTAGCTCATAGGGGTATTGACGCTCCTCCAGCTCCGAGTCAGTTCTGTGCAGCTTCTGTTCGTCGCACTTGGTTTTTCCGTGGTGACCGCTGACTCGAGCAGATCGTATTCAATTAATTGTTGAGTGCTCTCCATCACTTGTGCTCCGTGTTTTGCAGATTGAGCAGTCTATGTATTAGGTTCAGTGTGTCACAGAGGTTGAAATCGCGTCGGCGTTTTCATTTCATGGTGAGTGGATCGCGGAAAGGTGAAATTTTAAATGATATATGAAATTGAAGTGGTATATTGTAATAAAATAGTTTTAAATATGCCTACTGTAAACGTTCTGTTATGAGTTGTTCCGAGCCAACTATAGTCAGGCTTTCACGTATAGGTTGTTGAGTGATTAGGTTATTATATCTTAGGTTAATTGTGTTTCAGAGAGCTCAGAGAGCTTATACCCGTACCCCGGTTGCGTGGGCTGTGGTTTGTTTGTTGGTTAGCTGTCTCTCATTTTAATATATTTTAATTTTAAACCTCCTGTGATGATTTTGAAAAAAAGTTAAATAAATAATTACCCTAAATAAATCGCTGGAGGCATGGGATGGCTATAAGGGGAGTTGGGAGGCCATCATTATTATTCTTGTACTAGTGCACTAGAGAACTTACCCTCGTAAAAAATATCCTAGTAGGTGACGTCCCATAACAGCGGAACCTATGCAGAAGGGGCATAGAAATAGTAAGTTGAGAAAGAAGTTCATGCAACAAAATAAAAGTTGAAGAAGAAAGTAGTAGGTGCTGAAAAACAGAACAAGTGTGAATCGAAAAAAGGTGGTCCTCAACATAACAAAAATCATCTTATTTCAACAAAAAGAAGGCCTACCTAACTCTCAGCTCGGGCCCTCACACTTTTTCCCCAGGGAGCGCTAATTCCCATAGTTACAATAGTTGTCTCCCCCAGAGGGGACTCATTAACCCTTTAACGCCCAAGTGGACTCTACGGTCCTCTTTCGAAAATAGCCTCAATATATTGTATTTTTCGTTATATCAGTTCCCTAATGTGTTCTTTGGAGTTCACTGCCGAGTGGCAGTTCCTTCCTCATCCTGATTTCAGGGATTACCTGATGCCGGCGCCATTTTAGTGACGGTGGTTGTTATAACCGTAATATGAGTACAAAAATGCAGACGTTAAAGGGTTAATGGTAATGGAAGCGTCTTCAGTGTTACTGAGTGTGTAGCTAGAGTATATTGAATATACATTACGGCAAATTCGAGTGCTTAAGGGATCTATGGCAATTGAGTGATAAAACAAAATTGGTGATCAAAGAGGTAAAGAGGTGATAATAGAGACATACTAATAATTTCGGACAACCTAGAATTTCAATTGGTTTGCAACTAGTAACGCCATTTCAATGAAGCTATGTAATGCTTTGAATGCTCATCCTTAAAGTATATAGAATGGCAACCCATGATTTCAAGCAATAATGGGACTCTTCGTTCAAAATAAATAGATAATTGATCGAAAGCAGATCCTAAATGTTTCGGTCAGTTGCTAGCACACCACGAACCTCAAGAACAAGTTCTGAAGCAAGACAGGAATATTTTTGAATGATCAATGGTTATGTACAATCGTATGCGATCTAGAAATTACCCGGAGGAGATGAGCCAACCGTTCTAGAGTGGTGGGCACAAAAAAATTGTCATTTTGTAACTGTAACGTCAGGCTATGATAACCATGTAAAAAAGCTATCTTTTCACTTGGTGTCAAAGATATCTAAAGTGAATTACTATGACCTTAATGATGAGTAACTAACCAGTGCTCCCACGCTATCACCTCTCACTAAAAAGAACTGGAATTAAAACAGGTGACTGAGTACCAGTCTAACCTCTGCCTTTTTTATGTTGAGCACCCAGGGCGTAACGACGTAGCCTTGAGTTTGCCTGAGTTCTTTAAGTTCGGTCCAAGAACTGATGGCCTCAGTGAGCAACTGGCGGTCACGCAGGCCGGACGCGTGTAGCTGCTTGCGAACTTCAGTTAGGCTCGTCCTGTACAGCTCTGCGCGCCGGATTACGCTGGCGTGTAGGTCGCTGCTGAAAGCTTCTGTCGAGGATGTCGGTTCGTCTTCGTCCAAGCGAGAGAGAGACGTCCGTAACACCTGAGACAAGAATGATAGTGTTTCAGTGATACCCAACATGATACAGTTAAATTAATCCTTGCTCTAACACGTTTCCCTATCATTGCATGGGTAGCAATTACTATTTTATGATTTGTGTTAATGAATGTTAGAACAAGGATTAATTTACAGCAATATGGTCACGTATTTGTGGACGTTTTGATGGTTCACAGCTGAATTTGGAAACAAAATAAATCTAACCATAAATAGTGTGTGATAAGCATGCAAAAAGAGCTCATTTTCCTATTTGTCTCAAGGCTCTCAAAATGGATTCCTTTTACCTTAATGCAAATAATCGCCCAGTCCTCCCAAGCTTTTCACCTCACTCTAAAAACTCTAAAAAATAAACACTTTAAAACTAGTAATCGTCCAGCGCAGAAAACAATTATAAACAGAAGTCGATACTTTGGTGACGTGTGGACAGATTAGATTATTAGATTATAGGTTAGTTTAAGCCTCCCTAACCGCTACGAAAAAGAGCGTTTCAAAGAGAGGAAGGAGGAAGGCACCATTTAGTATGGATATTAGGGAATACAGAATCTATGCAAAAGGGGCATAGAAACAGTAAGTTGAGAAAGAAGTTAATAAAACAAGATAAAAGTTGAAGAAGAAAGTAGTAGGTGCTGAAAAACACGACAGCAGTGAATCAAAAAAGGTGGCCCTTAACATAGTAAAAAACATTTTATTTCAACAAAAAGAAGGCCTACCTAACTCTCAACTCGGGCCCTCACACATTTCCTCCCTGGGAGCGCTAATTCCCATAGATACAATAGTTGTCTCCCCCTGAGGGGTGACGTGCGGACACAACTATGAAATTCACCTACTGACCACGTTCAGCAATCTTAGCACTCACTTTTCATTATAAGAGCAATATAAGCAACCAGGCCCTCATATTCTCTGAATTACTTTGCAAATTTTCATTCATTGTGAACTTTAAGAAATTTGGGTATCTTGAAAACTTGAACCTGGAGAACAGCTATACTCGCATACTTTAGATGAAACAAGAGTTTCTGCAGCTGAGCGCATTAAATGCCATTTAGAAGGAGTAATAGTTGAGAGCGGTCCATCAGTCATAGCCACTGGTAGTACATTGAAGTAAAAACTGCACGCGCGTTACGGCAGAAGCATCTACTGTAGAAATAATGACCACAAGCACCCACTGAAGTTCAATGCTGCTCAGTGGAGTTCATGGCCGGAATTCTCACAGTGATTCCGGGCCACTGCATGAAAAAACTGCGGTAAAAGCGGACATGACGCCTGGGTCGCGGCACAACTTTAGCCGCGTTGCGGTTTTGGTACTGCAGTAATACTGAGCCATTTCAAATAGAAGTTTAACTATAAATACTTTAACAAATTGTATAAATGGAAAGTTTAAAGAAGGCGATAGTAAAGGTGATGACAGCAATAATAAGACGATGATAGTAAAGATAAGAAGATACCAAAATGAAAGCATCAGCTACTAGAGGTACAGATGAAATTCCTCTTTTCTAAAACGAACGACTGAATGTATACATTTATACCGGTAGCCTCGCCATATACGGGAATTTCTGACCAGAGTTGATAAGACCGAGAAACAAAGAAAACCATTTTGTCTACCCAGCCTCTTTCGCTCTCAATATTTCTCAAGCGCAAAAAAATCCCCTACAATGGATTGCTCACTCCATAAAAAGCGTGGAAACACATAAGAGTCCACACACAAAACCGCGATATCAACATGGATGGAGGGATTTCCACGCGATGCAAGAAAACCTTGACTTTCTGGAGCAGCAGCTCGGTGTGCCCCTTAGCGATGCGGTCGTTGTAGAGCGAGACGGCGGCCGTGAGCCTGCGAGCCACCAGATGCTCGGCGGCCAGCAGAGGGTGGTGGTCAAACGTGAGGTCCTTCAGAAGAAGGTGCAGCGTGCACGTCGGCAGCAGCGACAGAGATGAGTCCCTCCCTGCCGCCTGGGCGCACAACACGCGAGGCAAATATAAAGGCGCGAAACCACAAAATAGAGACCACAAAGTTTGAAGAGAATGTCATGTGCTTTTATTTGTTGGCTGAAATGTAATGCTCTAACACCACACATTTTGTGTGGTATTAGAGCGGGAGGTAGACCACAGTAGAGATGGATGGATGGGGTGAAACGTGCTTTGTATGAGAGGGGTCTGACTGTGGACGTGGCGAGAGGGATGACTGCGGACAGAAGTGAGTGGGGGCAGTGCATTGAAAGTAATTTTATTTTTGACGCTGTACTAGAAGCCTGCCCGTGTGTGATGGAGTTGACCTGTCATGTGCGAGGGGAGGGGCAGCACTCAATGAAGCGGTCGGGGTAAACCAGCTATGGCTGTCGGGCCTGACTGTGGAAGGTGGTTGTGCTGGGCTGCTGCTGATCCTGGCAGTTCTGGTGCGGCCAGTGCTGCCTCTCTCGCTCTCTAGTGACTAAGAGTGATGATTGTGGCCTGCTGTCGGCTACCCTCCCATAGGGAGGAGAGGCCTAGTATATGTGTGTATGAAATGTAATGCATGTGGAATAAGGAGACGAAAAGATTCTAGAAAAATGAGTGAAAGTTTTGAAGTTGATTTTTGTATTACAAGCGTGGTTTAACTTTTGCTACTGTAATCATTAATAAATGCAAAATTTTTCAGCATAACATGCACCGTAAAGTGAAATGAACGCAGTGGAACTGTAAGTACATGCATAAAAGTTCAATAAATCGAGAGCTTTTCCATGGGAGAAAAAGGAACGATAAAGCGGGCTTGAAAATCGTTGAACTGAAAACCAAGATGCTGAGGAGAATAATTGTATTTAGCACCTTTCCTCCCCTTCAATGAGGACTGAAAAACAGCACTCTTGTGTGAACCAAACAATAAAGCCTATAGCACACAACGACTTGACTGAAGCTACAAATAAATAAAGAATTAAATATACCAGCGTCTGCCTAACAACTATATGGAGAGGCAATCCCGCGCTTGCTCCTCAAAATATATTCATCTTCAATACAAATTAAAAACTCGAGATAGAACTCAAGAGTTATTCAGTACATGCACCATTTCATGTAACATTAGCATAAATGAGTTTATGGCGCTAGCAAAGCAATGAGCAAAAACAATAAAAAAATATCCCGCATCAGATGCTGCATGTATGCTAGGGTGTCCACTGACCTCAACAAACCTCACTAAAGGCTTTTGGGGCTCTGTAGCGGTTCGAACATCGCGCGCCTGGTGTTGCTTGAACAGCACGTCTTCTGTTGGCAGGTCGGCCACCAGCGGGTAACCTTCATTGGAGCCGCTCAGACTCCAGCCCCTGTGAAACAAATTGATTGCCGTTGAGTGCATAGATGGAAATATGACAGTACACAAGTGCATGCACACATGCTGAACAACCAAGAGCTAAGCTACATGACCTGCAGGCAAACGGTAAAAATCTGATCGAAAATCAGGGTTGAATTAGCCTGGAATCAGTAAGTTCAACAGTTTAACACAACTTTAGATCAAGATGCACCGTCATAATCATTTCCCTTTACGGTGCAGGTGGTACTCAAATAACTAAGCATCTTTTCAATATCACGGTAGCTTAAACTAACTTATGATAGTAATAGAAGGAGCATCATTTGTTAGCGCAGCAAGCGTTACGCTTGCCTCACGCCGAGCACAATTTCCTTTGTTCGCCTGTAGCAGCGATCCACAGCCGCTTTCGGACGGTGGCGGTGCTTCTATCAGTTTATTTTTTGCCTCAGCTCTCCGAGGATTATCAGGCACGTCTAGAGATTTATTCCGCATAACTCATTCAACAAGAATAATAATGATAAACTTAGGGTTACGTTTCCAAATTGGCCTCCAGCAATTTGCAACTATGGACCTCCCTAGCTTACGTTAGGTACGCATGAGTTGCTTTGAAACGTGTGTTTAGTTTTACTACTAGTGGTACCTGGGTCCCCAAAGTGGGGGTTCCAGCTACCCATCAACACTTTGGTCGAGCGTCTTACCCATGCTATAACCCCCTCAAAGCCGAGAGTGACAGCACAGTGCGCTTGGCAAGTTTATTTTATTACTCTAATCGGAAAATACAGACTCAAATTTTCAACTTTCCAACAATATCTCTTCTCTGAGCTTAGCAGATTACCGGATCCACTTTCAGACTTCATCACCCGTTCAGAGGATCCCACTCCGCTTTGAAAAATGTTCTCAGAGAGCTCACAACGTGCAGTCACAAGTTTTAGTCTTCAATGCATTTGACGGTATTTATATTTTAGTAAGAATATCGCATCGCACAAGGAACGCTGTCAGCGCATTGATGAAGCAAGCACGGGAAAGTGATGAAACGAGCCTCAAAACTTATCTGGATGGGGAAGTGGTCACTGCCGCACACGTCATCATACACCCTCAGTGAAGACTGGAACAATATCTGGGGTACTCAGTTTAAGGTCTATAGCAGATGGCAAGCCCATCTACACATGGAAATGTGTGGGTGATCCTGTGTTTAGTAAACATGCATCTGAACTGGTGAACAGCCCATCAATGATCCTTCCCAGCTAATCTGTGGTGGTATTGCTCCAGGTTACGTGATTCCCTTTGAAATCGCCCAGTTTAAACGCTGGCTGTGGTAATTGATGGTACAAATTCACCAAATCTGCTGTAGTGATGGGATCTGCATGAGGCAAGTAAAGATTGCTTCAAGTAAAGATTGCAAGGTAGGAGAGCATTAAGAGGGAAACCAATTTACGATCCTTCAATCAAAATAAAGGTACATTTCAATGCAAACGCTTAGTACGCTGCTCACGTGTTGCCCTGCCGCAAGAGCCTGTTGACCAACTTGTTGTGGTTGCGGCGCAGCAGACGAGGTTTGTTCTGCCTCCCTCTCTCTGCAGCTGCTGCATCGCTCTCCACTGGCTGCTCGCCGCACTCAATTGTTTCTTCTGTTACTGCGCCTTCCGAAACCAGATAACGTTTGACTTATTACGAACATTTCACGGAAAGGTTTTCAATTTGACTCATATCATTGCTTTAAAAATTTTACAAATTGATGAATTTTAAATATCTGTAAATACAATGTCTAAATTTCTTATTGAAATGAAGCATAGCACATGAGCAAAAATTGATATATAATGACCACAGTTTTAACATCAAGAAACCGTTAAATTATGAGGGGACATATCAGTGAAACTGTTGTTTTCCTGTTTCACCGCAAATAAGCCGTTGCTCTAATATTACTAATTGTAAAAGTGACTGCTATTTCTACTGTTCTTTGATGCCTGTGTGTGATTGGTGTTTGACAGCATGGGACATGGGTAGGGACCCGAGAATGAGCGAGTCGGCTCGTTTCGATTGCCTCATTTTTGACCGCAACATACATCACGACAAACCGTGTCAACTGGAATGCTCTTGATCAGAGGTTCTCAACTACGGATAAATTTACCCTAAGCGGGTAAAAAATTATATAGTCCCGGGGTAAATAACTGAAGTATCTGATAATTTAAAAAATGATTCAATTAAATTTAATTTTGTAAAATGAGAAAGAGAGAATGCAAAGAAAGTCCGTGTGTGTTTTGCATCGGAGTAGAGGGTAAATGGAGAAATACATAAAGCCAAGGGGGTCAATGATGGAAGTAAGGTTGAGAATAGCTGCACTATACATTTTTTACTTCAAATTAATCCAAGTCAAGTTCAATTTAACTCAAGTCAAGTTTAAATTAGTCCAAGTCAAGCTCAAAATTAATCCAAGTCAAGTTCAAATTAATCCAAGTCAAATTCAAATTAATCCAACCCTAAGTTGAGTTAAGAATTGACATAATCACTCGTTAATTTGAGCGTGTTTTGTGTTAAACATGTATCTATTGGATGTGTTGAGCAAGACAATCGTTTTCCTTTTCTGCAAGGAATACATAAAATTTCCAACAGTTTTGCAATCTAAAGACAGGCTGTCATAACATGAGCTAAGTATCCAGTATCAGATGGCAGAGCGTGATCCAGATCTTTGAGCGGCGTAAAAGATAAAAGTTAATTATAAAATCTTTGTAATAAACTACACATTAAAGTGGTTTTAATATTCTACATTAATGGTAGTATGCATCCATTCAAATATTTAGGTTCAAAAGATAGTTTCATGTTACACATAGTAGTATCGAGGATTTATTTACACTCAAATAGATATGTATATGCGTGAAATTCCACTTAATCACATATTTACATATGAAATTATGTGCATGCAACTACATGAGATTACTATTGGGCGATTTGTAGATTTTATCATTGAGGCAATCAAACAGTTTTTTGGGACCAAAAACCAAAAATGAGATTATTGCTTGAAAATGCTCCTAAACCCTTCCTCTGTCACATTTGTCCCGTGTTGGTAACCTAAACCCCCATAATCACCCCCAAATTGCCCCCCTCCCCCGCAGACGCGCTCAGAGAGACCAGCTGCAACTCTGCTTAGCTGTGGTTGGTGGCTCCAAATTTTTTTTTTCTTTGTTTTTGCACAACTGTCCATTCATTAGAGAGGCTTAGTGGTCTCTTGACCTTTTTAGTGAGCGGTTTTGTGCTTGTGCGTCCAGCCTAGAATATCAAATGCAGCAGTTCGCTCTGGCCGAAGACGCTTTTCAACTTTGAGGGACAATTCCAGCTACAATTTTTCCCCTATGGAAGAGATATTTTTTGCAATTTTTTTATTGCAAAAAAAATTGGATTTTAAAAATTAATAAGTTTGTAAAAGTTTTTTCTGAAGCGATATCAACAAACCGTCTCTGGCTTTTGTAGATATGTTCATTGTGAATCAAACAAAACATCAATCGTCTCTATGTACAATGTTGGCTGAGAAATTGAAATTTTAAGAAATGTGCCTTGGGTTGGTGGGAGGGAGGATAAGAATGGGTAAATTCTTTAAACTTTATGGGCTATAAATGTTTATTCGAATGTTAAAAACATGCTGTGAATACCTCAGAGCTTATTTCCCTCCGAAAGTATTTCTTTTTAATTCTTGAATATTTCATATTGAAAACCGTTCGGGTCCACTGCAGTCCAGCAAGTATTAGTGGTAGTGACTTGTTACAACTATGGAAGACTTATCTAAAATGTTTTAGACTTATTAGTGGTGTATTAGTTTGCAAGTTCTGATGAAAAAGAATGAAATTTTATAAAGAAAACAATGTGTACTCTACGCTATGGTGCTTGGTAACTTTGACTGACATTTTCTCAATATATGGGTCATTGACTTTGAAAGCCAATTTCTCCTACAGTTTTGAAGCTATAGAGGAGAATTTTTTGCATCGTGAAGATCAAGGTGAGTACTGTACAAACTAGTGAATGTAACTTTTTTGAAAAGTTGATTCAAAATTTTTTCATTGTCCATAGAAATAAATAATTATGTTTTTAATATTCAAATAGTTATAAATTTTTTTTAGACCATAAACAAAAACTATCACTAGTTATGATAGACATTCACGTTGTAAATCGAATAAAAAACATTTGTCTCTATGTACAATATTGGCTGAGAAATTTAAATTTTAAAAAAAATTTCCATGTGGGGTGGGGCATGAGTAAATTCCAAACACTCTATGTGCTATAACTGTCTATTCGAATGGTATCAACATGCTGTAAATGCACGAGAGCTTATTGCACTCCGGAAGTTTTTTATTTATTTCTAAATAATTTATTGGAAAAAAGCATTTGATTCCTCAAGAGAAATATACAAAAGCGATTCACTGAGTACTTATGTACGATACCGTTTGATTGCAATTTATATGAGTACATTACTACACAGAAACATTCCTGCATTAGTAATAAAAATGTTGTCATCCCTTCAAATTAATAGGGCCAGGCAAATATATCATTTATATCGATGAAACAAATTGTAGCTTGTTTGCACGAAAATTGTTTAAACAAGCAAAAAATTACTTTGTTGCTATATTTCTTTCAAATATTAAATCTACACATCGTCCAATGGTAATCTTTTGCAATTCCATGCATATATTGTATATTTGAGATAAAGTGGAATTTCACGCATTTAAATCTCTATATGAGTAAATAAATCCTTGATACTACTATGTGTATGTGTAACATAAAATTATCTTTTGAACCTAAATATTTGAATACACACATACTGCCATTAATGTAGAAATTTGAAACAACTTCAATGAGTAGTATAATCCGAAGTTTTTATAATTGACTTGTATCTTTTACTCCGCTCAAAGATCTGAATCACACTCTGCCTCCTGATGCTGAGTTCTTAGCACATTTTATGACAGATTGTCTTCAGATTGTAAAACCGTCGGAAATTTTTTGTATTCCTTGCAGAAAGGGAAAACGATTGTCTTGCTCATCACATCCAATAGATACATTTTTAACACAAAAAACGCTTAAATTAACGAGTGATTATGTCCATTCTAAACTCAACTTAGGGTTGGATTAAACTGAATTTGACTTGGATTAAACTGAATTTGACTTGGATTAAACTGAATTTGACTTGGATTAATTTGAACTTGACTTGGATTAAATTGAACTTGACTTGGATTAAATTGAACTTGACTTGGATTAAATTGAACTTGACTTGCATTAAATTTGTTATATCTCAGGATGTGCCTTATAAAGTGAACGCCACCGGATGTCTTTGTCTGGCTAGGCTTCGTATGTCTCGGTCATGATCCGTGGGCGGAAACGACCCGACCGCCGGAAGATCTTTGTTGCTTGCGCTTGCCTGACTTCCGGATAAGACTATTATATAGAGGAAGCTGTGCGACGGAGCTAGTATATGAATAAGTGCCTTGCTGAGCGTATCATTCTCCTACTCTGGTAGCCATTAAGCTACCGTTACTGTAGTTTGCTGCTACAGCTAAAATACATCATGTTGTGTAGAAAGAAACAACACAACAAAATTGAACTTGACTTAGATTAAATTGAGCTTGACTTGCATTAAATTGAACTTGACTTGGATTAAATTGAACTTGACTTGGATTAAATTGAACTTGACTTGGGTGAAATTGAACTTGACTTGGATTAAATTGAACTTGACTTGGATTAAATTGAACTTGACTTGGATTAATTTGAAGTGAAAAAGTTGTAGATGATGAAGCGCTGCTCACCTACACCCCGAGTGCCTGGCATGAAGCATGCCAGCTGGTGCTGCACGTCTCGTGTGTGTCTGGAGACATAGACCGGGCGGAGGCAGCGCACCGCGTCCACGCCCCGTGGGAGCGCCAACAGGCGTTGTGAGGTGTCTGAACGCCCGCTGCTTCCTCGGTTTGACCCTGCAATACTCAGACACCTAGAGTCACTTCACGGTCACATGTAGTTAGGCTGATGCTCGCAGAACGCAGCATGGGTGTTGACGACTCAAGTTATAGTTGATCGATGGAGGCTGGTTTTGGATATGTTAGTCAATCAGGCTTATTCTAAATAAGATATTTCACATTATTAACGCACCTAAATTGGTCATTGATTAGTGCGCATATACTACTACTACTACTGAACTCATTGGTAAGGGATCCTTCAACACATTGACTGCAATGGGTTAAGCGATCAGATGATGAAGGGTGAAAGTCGCACACAGGAATGAAGTTTTTCGCAAAAACTTTATAAATAGAAGAGGAAGAGAAGTGATGAATTGACCACGAATTCCGTTATGTAGAACTCGATGACAAAGACATCGCCCTCAAGGGTCTCCCTCCTGATTTGCGAAGTACTACTACGTAGTTAAGAAGTTGTCAAGTAAGAGGGCTCAGGCTCCAGCGAGCTAAATCATGAATGGTTAAGCTACCTCAGCAATCACCGAGTCCATGAACCTCTGCAATGATCACCCTTACGGACCGGTAGTGCCGCAGCTCTGCTCTTCCACCGTGTTCAAGGTCGGACTTCACTGCCAGTAACAGCTGTGCTCAGTCGAGAAAGAGGCCGGTATAATCAAAGGCAGATGATGAGGTGGTGGAGAATGCTGTATATGTTGAAAGTGACAAAGCCTTTATGACATCCTAAAATGAATTTGCTTCATTCTGCATTGGAAAATTTTAGAAGTGCGGAAAAAATGCTACAATGAAAACAGATTTTGCACAAGTTTAGTATTTAACTCAAATTTAAATTCAATAGTTGTTAGAAATACTATAAATACCAAACATCAACTGGGTCTATTAAATAACCTTATCTTTAAAAGACTGTTTAAACTTTCTCAAACGACGCATCAAAGGGTCGTTTTGCAGCAGGAAAAACTCAAGCACAACCCACCAGTGGGTCGTATTGCAGCCAATGTGTTAAAGCGTTAACAAGCAAATCTTTTTCTCTTCAATAATATCAAATACACTGATGCCTCAATAAAAAATATCTCCTTAGTACCAGGAACTAAAATTACACGAGACACTACACAAATTACATATCTTAATCAAACATCTTTCAAGTACAAAATTCCAACAAAAAATTCACTTGAATTATCCTGAAGAAAACCTACTTCAAGTTGTACACTCAAATATATTCACTATTTTATTTTTTGCTGAGAGTTTCCAGAGTCTATCATTCACTCCAGCACTTTATGCTTTTCTTACTTGCATTAGTTTTACACAGTTGTATTCATAGCATTCTAAAAACTACCATTGCAGCACTTCCAATCACAAAATGTTGGAATTATCAGATACATATAATTATTTGCACCAAAGTGATATCCATATACATTTATAGTTCAAGTATGTACATTAAAATTTCCCAAAGACCTGCAGATCTTTTTTGAGACAGATTGTCTAAGCACTTGAATCATGATCCCATAGAAGTAAGAGAAGTAGTGGTCAAATTTTACAGGTAATGTGGTGACATTATCAGCTTGCGATCAAATCTGATTTTTTCACACTTTTCTGAAAACAGGAGTGCGTACTTACTTATTATATAAAATGAAATGAGTCTCTGTAAAAATTAGACATCCAAAGAAGTTACAAGTTTACAATTATGGCCTTCAGAAATAATAGCTTGAAAATTTTAGCCTCTCAGAATGAGCAAAAAAGCAGTGAAAGTCAATAGGAGTCAAAACTTAATTTATTGTCTTTCCAATTTAAAGTTTTGTATTGGTGCCCTCAATTTAGGATTCCGGAAAAGCTATGTGAAATGTTGCAAATAAGTTACCATACGACATAATTTTCAATAAAGTCACTTTTCTTTAATTGAATAATCTTTAGAAAATTGAATACATAATTTTGTATGAGTTTGCTCATCACAAATCCGAGTATGAGACACTGTTATTGCTCAACATTTTTGCTAGATATTCAACTACACCTTCTTCAGGGGCCTCAGTAGGAGCGACATCATTCTCCTGCTGCACATCATCCCCAGCTGGATCAGCCGAACTCTGTTCACCTGCAATTGAAAATTAACACATTGACTGCAATGGGTTAAATGAAGTTTAATATCCAACTCAAATTTAAAGTCAAAAGTTATAAAAAAAATTATAAATAGCAAGCATTAACTTGGTCCATTTAATACCATTTATTTAAAAAGAGTGTTGAAAAATTTTCAAACGACTCATTGATGAGTCGTTTTTCAGCTGGAAAAACTTAACCACAACCCACCAGTGGGTCATACCCCAATGAATGTGTTACTATAGAAGCAAAGCCCTTAACTCTTTGACGTCCCAGAAGGTTTACTGTCCTTTAGTAAAAATTACCTTAACATATTGCACATCTTATTAAACTTGTTCCCTAATGCTTTCTACGAAGTTTATTGCCAAGTGGCAGTTCCTTCCTCATTCTGATGTTAGTAACAACTTAATGCAGGTGTTATTCTAATGACGGCGGTCGTGATTACGGTAATATGAGTACAGAACCATTCTTAGACTTAGAAAGACGAACCATTCTTTGTCAATTCCCCGCGCCATAGTTTCATCAAACCAAAGGATGACTGACTACAGAGGAGCAAGAAAAACACAAACAGTCCTCAAAACCATTCAAGCGTGGATGTTTAAAGGTAAGCATAAAGTTCATAACAGGATAACCTCCAATGAATAGCTAACAAATTATTTCTCACAAGAATAACTTGGCTGTTAGCAATCATAGTGGAATAAATGTGCTAATTGTAAGACTATTAACATAACAAGCAGAGTAGAACCCACTTTCATTATTTCAAAGGTAGTAAAACATAAACGGCAATAACTAAACCAACTGGAATTGAGAGCAATTTTTTAACCCCAGTCGCTCAGCGCCACTAAGCACAGTACGTCTTTTTGGAAACAACTACATTAAAAAATTAGAAAATTTTCTGCAGCTTTCAATATAGATAACGAGAAAATTTAATATTTTCATGCAATCAAGAGCATGGTCATAATGGACTGATTGAACACTAGCCTAGAAACATAACATCGAAACTGAAGAAGCAGCTCTGAAAAAAGTTGACATAACCTTACCCTATTATGCAACTCAAGGATTAGTGGGAATGCATTACCTAATGGTGATTTGGTCCCTATTTTAGAGCATTTGTCACTAAAGAATGAATGGTGGTCTGCACCATTTTGATGAATGGAGCTCTCACGGCGCAGCCCAACACCGGGGTGAAGGGGCACGTCAGGCCACACCCTGCAGAAGAAGTCATGGCTCGCAGCTTGCGGGACTGGTGAGCGGCAGCAGGCGTACCACTAGTTAGGGCAAAGTGATAATGCAATAATGATAGATCACATACATTTTAAAATATATAAACATAATACAATAAAGTTTTTACAGTGAAATTCAACAATCAAAACTCCTAGCAACAAACAAACCCCCCACTATATCATTGAAAAGTAGAAAATTGATTTCCCTAACATAATTCAAATCCTATTGAGCACATTTATACAGATGATAGTGATTTTGATTGTATGTATAAATACAAATTGATAATCCTGATGAGTGCCATCCCAACAATAACAAAATATCTCATACATAGGTTGCCAATGCATGGCAGAGCTCTACTACAAGTATATTGCTGAAGAAATATGAATGCCCACATTTCAGGAATCCATGTTCCTTCATCACATCAGCAGAACCAACAAGGAAATCCAAACTCATGAAACACACATCTACAAAGCAAGGAAGTCTGTAAACAATATATTAGAAACAGAAGAGCTATCATGGGCAAATAGTAAAAAATGAAAAGACTGTTAAAAGATGACTTCAAAGAGCAAAAATTATAATGTTGCCAAAAGTATAAAGTAAAAAAAGTTTGCAGAAAAAATTTAACAAATTGGTATTCACATTGAAATTTTTGATGATGCACTTTTAAAGCAATTATCTAAATCATATTTAGAAAAATTGTACTTCTTTCTGCTATTACTATGAGTCATTTAGCCTCTTATTGAACCATCTGAATTACCAAACAATATTATTTTAGAGCAAAAATATATACCTCTTTTCAATCAATTAGTATATTCCATATTTTGCTTCAGGACCCATAAAAGTTCCTTTACAGGAGACATGTAAAATTTTTGAACAAACATACTTTTTTGATCAAATGTCAAATCAGAACTACATGTGCATGTATAAGTTAACAGTTGGAACACTAACCTCTTCCAATGATAATTCATTATCATTTACATTCTTCTTCAAGTTTGAAGGTTCTGCAACCTGGAAGATAAAATATGTTTAATAATTTGCAATTTATTTTATAGCTACTAATTTTAAAAAATTGAGCTTGGATGAATTCACAATAAATTACCAGTTTTCTTTTCTAAATGATTTCAAAATATTTTTAGTATAATTTTACCAAAATCTGAAACTTTTGCTATAAGCTATATCTCTATAATATGATAGCGCCAAAACTTAAAGCTGCATGTTTCTTACAGAACATTCATTATTCAGATATAAAGAACCCATATGTTCACACAAACCTTTTCACAAGCTATAGAAAAACAAAACTCTTATAATCATGTTAGTTTGCTTGCCTGCATTGTCCATTGCCACCATCCATATTCTACCTGCAGTTATTACACAGGGTAGAGTTCATCATACTGCTTTTAGTAATAAGATATAGGGAAATTTGAAATTACCATATATACATGTATTGATGATCCATTCAGTTCCAAACAACTCTTTTACAAAGAAAATTACTTATTAAACTAGTTATAAAAGCCATCTAACTTAAGAAGTCATAGATTATCTGGTTTACAAATAGAAAGATTTGCAGCTAAATTTTCCAACATTTTAGAATGTCATAACACTACAGCTGGCTATGAAAGTTCACCTGTTGACTCATGTTTCCCACACAAATTCTCAAGTTTGAGCATTTTCATCAAGAATTCATAAATATCATATCTGGTAACCCTACAAGAGTTGCCGATGCTGTGTCCTGACAGGAAAAACACAAAATTGAGGATTTTAGTAATTAACAACAGCACAGAGTGCAGACAAGTCAACATGTAAACTTCAGTAGCATTACAACAATGCAAAATATTTGAAAATTTAGCCCCCATTTAAGCTGCTTAACAGACCAAATTTTTTTATCAGAAAAAAATTTTTAACCTATTTCTTGTCTCCATGGGTCTCTAATCAAACACTTAAAATACCAATCTTTGGCTGAACTTATTTTGAATATTGGGACAGTTTTCACCCCAAAATGCCTGCTTTAGCAGGATGCAGAATAGAAAAGTTTTTCCATGCATTCATATACTTCACAACAGTTATTTAGTTTAGTTTTAGTAAGCATCAATGGATAATTTCCCTTTTATTTATCTACCAAAATACTGGTTGAAGCTCTCTGAACAGTATCGACATTAACATATACAAATGCCACACACAACAGTTTAGCCCTGCAGAAATTACTACTTAAATATTCAATCTATTGTTTCTCTCTATATTCAATTGATTTAACTTGATGTCTCAGTTGTAGAATAAAGTTTAATAATAATTTCCCTAAACAATCCAATTTAAATAGCTTCATAAAAAAACAATAAAATTATATATATATGTATATGAATTAGATATGTAAACAAAACCTACCTTGAACAGGTAAAAAAAAGTAACATTCTAAAAATGCTCCCACTTTTTGGCCTTTAAGGAATAACAAGCTGATTCTTCACAAAGATTTTAGACCAATAGAGAAAGTTAGCCTTCTATACAAACATTTATACAAATAAGCGAAAATTAAAGATTCCTAAACCTTACAAGATCGAATCTTGACACAGGTGCAGCTCCAAGACGTTCATCCAATCTGCCCATTCTAGTGCAGTGATGACAAGGTGCTGAGGGTCTTCATGCCGCTATTAAATATCTTCTTTGCCTTTACTGCTGAAATATAAAAAATAGAAGAATTCAACTCTGTGCTCATATTTTTAGCTTGTACACCAATAAACTAAAGTAAATAATTAACATTTTTAGAAGTTAAAAAAAACTTTGCTCAGGTAAGCACAATACATATTTAATTTTGTATATAATAGATTGTAGTAAATAAGAAAGATCAGTAAATAAATTCTATTAGAATATGCAAGACATAAAAAGTAAGTGCATAATATTATTATATTCTGAAGATGATAAAAGAATAGTAAAAACTAATGCAATATTAAAGTTAAAAATATTTTTTAGGTATATTTATAAGTTATTTAACCAGTATACTAAGAAACTTGCAACTTTATCAAACAGAAAAATAAAAAGTAATAATCTTTACGCATGATTACTCTTTATCAGTGTTATAAAGGAAAAGTAAAGCAACAGATATTGTCAAACCAATCATTTATGTACTGTCAAAACAAAACCTTCCTTCCTCAACCACAAATAGGTGTTCCAAAGAGATGAATGATAAAAGCACCATTTGCCATGGAATTAAGGGAATAGGGAATCAATGCATAAGGTATGTTCCTATACCCTGCACTAAGGACAAGCATAATGGAAAAGAGTTTATAAAGAAGAAATAAATTGAAAAGGATGAATTGAATATTGCTAAAAAAAAGTAGTAGGAACAAAAAAATCTGTCACAAAAGAAAGAACATTTTCTAATTTGACTTTTAGCTTAGATCTTCATTTTTTCCTAACGAGGGTGCCAATTTTCACATATAAAATAACAATAGCCTAAAGGAAGAAAGGCACTAAAAATTTTTTTTAAAATTACTTTCACATTTTTTAAGAAATCTTTAATATTAGTCAATACAAGACTTCAGCAAAATGAATTTACCATTAAGTGGAATAAAAAATATGTCACTTGCTTACTATGTGGCCTCACACAGAGTTTTATGGAAAGAAAACCAAAAGATTATCAAGTTCTTTAATATAAAATAACATGCAACAGCCAAAGAACAAACCACAACATCTGACGCATGCACAACTTAATCACAAGAAAAATTATAATAAAGAAAAATGGTTATCAGGAATAAACAAAATACTGTCCCAAATTTTCTTATATTGAAGTACTGTGATCAACAGCCCTGTATTTTACAACAGTCAGTAATGTTGTAATGTTTGTTGCATTGGATAAAGATCAATGAAAATTGGCTTACGTATGTATTTTTGGAAGTAAATAGTCTCTATAACTTTTTCCCACTCTCGACATAATTTTGGAGAAAATGGGGGAAAGGGTAGGGAAAAGTATTTACTTTTCAAGAGACGTCTTCTCAAGAACTACTTATTGTAGAACAATGACTTAGGTCTCATTGGATGTGCAATAAGTTGCTGCACAAAGAGTCGGAGGATTACGTTGATTTTCACGTTAATTTCTGAGTTAAATAGGAAAATCTTTTGTAAATAATTACAAATTCGAAGATATTTTAGGAAATTTGTACAAAATGACTGTAACATTCTTTCTATAGAATTTAGTTCTATGAAAATTGGTAAGCATATGTATTTTTAGAAATTAACAGGGTTTGTCTCTATAACTTTTTCCCATTTTTGCCATGATTACAGAGATAATAAGAGGAAATGGATGAAAATGATTTAGATATCACTAGATGCATAAAAAGCTGCTTTATCTACTGACATAAGATTTTTTTTAATTCATAATTATTTTAGGTTTCATTAAAAAATCAATGGAAAAAATGATGACTTTTTCAAAAAAATTCTTTTAAATTTGATTATAGCTAAACTATTGTGAAATTCAACGTAATCCTCAGACTCTTCATGCAACAACTTTTTGCACATCCAATGACATCTTAGTCATTGTTCTACAATTAGTAGTTATTGAGAAGACGTCTCTTGAAAAGTTTGCACTTTCCCCCATTGTCTCCAAAATTATGTCAAAGGTGGGAAAAAGTTATAGAGGCGACACCTATTTATTTTCGAAAATACAAATGTATGCTAATTTTCATAGATCTAAATTCCATAGAAAGAACGTTATAGTCATGTCTTTGATTCGTCGATTTCAGGGTGGACGTCTCCCTCATTATTTTCATTAGCAATGAAAAAACTGAAACATTTTACCACTGGTAGTAATTAAAAACACTTCATAGATAGCAGTAAGCCTTAGAAATCTATAAAAATATAGGCCAAAGCTTATAAATTGGCAGTGATAATATTAGTTACAGCATGAACATTTGTCCATATGATATGATCAAAGTTATTTTAAATTTCTACTTGCTCTTAAAATCATTCTAAGAACATGTTACTTTATTTTATAAATATTGTTGATTTATTTGTATTTGTTAATTTATCTTACTTAACAGTATGACCAAGGTATTAAAAAAAACATAGCTGCTTTGATAAGATGCCTTTAGGATACTCAGCACTGGCTACTGTTTGGGAGGTTGTATGGACTTCTGCTAAAGAAATCCTTAGCCTTTCAAGATCCTCCTAGATCTCCAAAAAAAAAGACTGCTTACTGTGCTCAAGCTTACGGGTTGTATTATTCTAATACTGAACAACTCATACAGTAAAACTTTTCTTCATGCTATTTAAAACAATTCACCCCAAAATAAAACATCAGTAAAAGAAATTGTTACAACTTTACAAAAACAATTCTTTGTTTTTGGCATCTAATTTTCCTAGTTGAAATTGGCAAATAAAATCCTTTAAAGTTGAAAGCAAGGGCTAATATCAGTTGGGACCTTTATTTTGATCTACAATTTTTTCAAATACCTACACAGAATAAGTTAGTTCCTCTGAATTTCTTCCCTATAAACCAAACTGGTCTCAGTGAATTCTTCAAGTGTCATCTCTTGCAACAGCAACCAGTAGCACCAGCTTGTACAAAATAAATCCTCATATACCGGTCCGTAGGTTTAACTTGAACTTGAAGGGGAGAGCCAACAGTGATGGGGCCTGTGTAACGGCCTACACTTCCCTCTGTGATATTCACAATATTGACATAAAAAATTTAGTGTCTGTGTACCAGACTTGGTCAATAAATTACTCAGGATCCACTAATCCTTGTCACAAGCTACCATTGGACAGCATCACTGGTACAACCAGCACATAAAAAACCATCCTCAGGCATGGTAGGTCACTACAGCCTACTTTACATGACTAGCTCATTCCTGTCACTGTATCTTACTGCAGGCACGTACAGGAAAAATTTTCATATTATTAATCATACTCAAATTACACTCCTGATCCAATCCTGTAAGACAGCTCATACCACAATCATATTCAGCACATGTGGTATACCACCCATTCATTCCATACTGATCAAGCACTACATTCATGATGCTCTCCCTCTCTTGCTCATACTTTCTACATTCTAGCATGAAATGTTCAATTGTTTCCTCCACTCCCCTATCACACTGCTGACATAATCTATTTTTAATCTCATTCCCCCTCCATGTGCGCCTATTCACACTCAATGCCTTACAACTCACATCTTCTTCTTCGGGGGGATCCAGGAGGATCTTGAAAGTCGATGGATTTCTTCAGCAGAAGTCCGTGCAACCTGACAGCATGTAGGGTACTTGAGAGCACAAGCAGCTCCGAAGAGCAGAGAAAAGTCAGGTTCACTTTAAGTGTTGAATCTCA
>JACJUY010010639.1:0-21197 GCA_014220935.1 Platorchestia sp. MABIK
TCGCAACCAATGATAATGAGTGATAAATTGGTGTCAGATGAGCGCGAGAAATCACGAGTATAATAATAATAATAATAATAATAATACACGCTCGGTCTGAACCACATTGTGAGGAGAATTTCCCAACGAACACACCTTGAATGATTCACTTTTAGACGGAAAAACGATTCAACGAAAAAAATATTCATATTTTGTTCAAGAAAATTACATTAAAAAAGGAACTTAACACAACTTTACCTACAAAGACAATCAACGACTAATACATCACTTGCTCAATTTGCACTCTTTAGCCTCATGATGAAAAAGCGAATTCATCACTCACGGATATTGCAGAAAATAACTTTTAAAAATTTAGGTACCCAAAAGAAGCATAGACACGAGTAGCAGCAAAAAATGCACTCCCTAGCATTTGCTCTCCAAATCAATAAGGAGAAAATAGCCACGCGTAAAATTTACTTCGCACAAAAATAAGATTTCCCAGTTCCCTCTCTCCCGATTTCTACTTCACGATAGACTCGCGGAATCCTAACACTTGTAGTCCCCATCACCCCTACATCTTGAGTTTGTGCCATTTATGTGAGGTCTCTAAGAGTTTTTTACTCTTACCGACTAGCGTGAAGGACCGAGCCAACTCCTGCTAGGCAGATGCTGGAGATGGCCATAAGCCAACACCCAGATCACCAAAGATGCGTTTGGACGAGGACAAACACAGCACAGAGACCAACACCTCGTGTCATTCGAGTCCATTGAAGGAAAACCAGCGACTCACATCGGGTGACGAGCGTTGTCTCCCAGGAACGGGCTCGTATGCAGTGATGTCGCTATAATTCCCGGAGGCCATAAAATCTCCCGACGGAGCAATTAGAATGACAAGCGTGGCAGTTCCGGAGTCCAACTGGCCAGAGAATGGATGATGATCTTCAATACGGGAGTTTCATGGCGCGCTCGCTCATCTTGATATGGCCTCTCAAACTGCCCGTTACGACTTTCTTTCGGGAAAATCATTATGCACGCCAATATAGGTGAGCAAATGCTCCTCTGAGCTTGATTTTATTCCGAACTCTGAGCTTTTCAGAATGGGATGTTGGATCCCTGTTCAATTGGTGAGCGAAACCTTCTTGAAAAGTTGAGGATTTGATGAAATATCCTCTGATTTAAACTCAAATGTGATAAGGTCATAAACCTACTTCTAATGTCAAGGCCGGTGCATATGAGCGACATTTGTCGTCAGTTCGAACGAACAACATCGCGTGAACAACGAATTTTTTTCTGTCGCAACAGCCCGCGCATCCTTGACGCGTGCAGCACAAACATTACTTTTGATTGCAACTTCTTCTTGAACAGCCAATTTATGCACACAAAACAACTCTACTGTGCTGTGTGCAAATGAACAATCTTGGGATGTGCCAATTATACGGCCTCAATGAAACTTTTACTCGCGCTATTAATTCCTACTCAGTTATTTGTGAAGGGACAAGGAACATACGGAACAGCAAAAATACACTCTTTAGTGAAATCAATTCCATCGGACATTTTTCACATCCAGTATACACGGTATCTTCGAAAAACGCACCTACTCATTTAAAATATTAATTATAGATACATGATCCCTTAAATTAATTTCATTCCAGTACATTTCTTCAGTTTTTTCCTTCGAAATGAAGGTCAAAACACAAGATAGAATAATATGGTATCAAACATACAAAGATCTCTCCTACCTTTTTGACGACATAGCAGGAGATGAAGTTCGAATTCGCCCGGCAAAAATCCGCTGAGCTCTATTTCTAAACACGTGTTCTGCGAAGAGACCCACCGGTGACTACTGAGGGGATTTTCATAATGCTGCTGACCGACCTGCAGTCACTTACTCAATTTTTATAAATACTTAATCAAAGCTAAATAGAGTCACAATCCAGTTTATGATTGCTATTTTCAAAATTGCTTCCTACAATTAACTTTAAATTTGAATTGAAAATTGAACTTCGGTTTAACCCAGCTCAGTAAACGTGTTGAAATCATCACTTCCACCAACCGAAGCTGGACACAGCAGCAACTTTCGTGGTTGTGAGAACGTAGGTTTGTGCAACTTACATCGCTCGTGTGCATATGGCTTCACAGCTGTAGCGCAGCCAGGAGCGTCACGGGGGCCATGCCCCTCCCCCCCCTCGAAATGTTGAGCTGGGGGTCAGTTTCAGTCGCCGTTTTAAGTAAAAGAATAAAAAGATTACTGATAATTAATGTCTGGCCCACTCCCCAGAATTTTCGGCTGGCTGCGCCACTGCTTCACAGTGTTTGATAACCAAGTTACCACATTTCTTCATTCATATCTTGGGAAATGGCTGTTTATTCGTCTTCATTGTTGGGAAGAAGTTGGAAATGGCTGTTTATTGAACTGTATTTCAAAATTTTAACTGGTTTACAATAACAGCTCACGATATTTTTTAGGAATGTCAATTAAATATCTTAAGTAGCGTAGATGTTTTCTCTCAACTATGAAAGCAAACACATATAACTTACCACAACACTACAAAAATAAACATTACCCAATCAAACAAAAATTACGGGAAAATATTTTCCAAAATTTTGATCATTTTTAAACTATTTGAAATATCACATTAATTGTTTGTCTATCAAATCAAATTGCAAGTAGAGGTTTTTGGTACTTACGGACAGGGTCAATAACTTTCGTTCATGTCTTCCATTCACTTGAAAACGACTTCTCATTTTTCTTTTTGACGAATTTTGTGTCCCTGCAATTTTCACATGGAAGGGAAATCGTGAATTCTAAAACAATTAATGTTCACTATACGACATTAGATTTTGAAAATGCATGGAGGCCAAAATTGAACCATGAGTAAAGTAGATAAAAAAACCAAAAGCATAAAAATAGACAACACTTACAGTGCACTACGTCAAAGAACAAAAAACACAGTCCATGATGCCTTCGAAAACGAAAGCGTAACCTTTCACTAGCACAACACAAACGAAATTGTAAACTCAGCGTCGTGAGGCTGTTTGTCAAAGAACGTGCTTGCATGTAAACGACAGCCCTAAACCACGTGGCGAAAATTCTGAAGCGTATAATTCCATGTAACAAGTTTTTTTTTCTATTTTTTTGCGAAGAAAACAACTATTAGCTCAATGATTTTAGCACTGAAACAAAGTACAGTTCAAACGCAATGAGTAAATCAAAGAAAGACTGTGTTGAGTATTACTGACATTAATCTATGCAAATATCTCTGGTTGGAAATATGCAGTGCTGAAGTTTTATGGCAGCTGTACACGTGCCCTTACTGAGTTGAAATACATGAATGAAATGGTCTTATGTCCACGCCGTGACATGTTTATGGGTTAAGCTACTTATTTTCTTATTCCAAAATAAGCAAATGTATTCACTACTGAACACACGAAGAGACACGAGGCGTTCCTCTTCGACAAACTATACATCATCGGTTGAAATACATTCTATCAATTATTTATTTAGAGTATAAATCTCTTTATGACGTGTAACTCAATGAATATCTATTTCTAGCTAAGTTTCTCCAAACATCCCCTTCATATTCCAACTTCTTTACCGTGGGCACATTCAGTCTACGTTTGCCAATAATGAATCACTGTCCTGCAATCTCGACTTGCAAAATGCGTCGCTGTTGCTTAGTTTTCCAACGAGCAGCTTTTCATATCTCTGTACCAACAATAGTTCTCCTACTTCCGTAATTGCATATTACGCGGAACATATTAGACCTGCTGCGTTATCACAGTAATTCCTCAAGACACATCAGCCACCATTATTGCCTATTTGTTCATTAAGATCACACAGATAATCGATTTTGCCATGTTTTACTGCCTGCCTACGGAATCAGGAACGTTAAGGTTTAGATGCTCTGTCTTCCGTTTCCTCCGCCGCTTTGAACTACTAGCTGGAGCCTAAAATAGAGCTAAATTTTTTTTACTTGAGTAATAAATACCCAAAAAGAGCTGCGAACAGCGCATTGTAATTAAAGTTACATGTAACACGCTCGCTAAAATGCAATTGGAGTGAGTGAATTATTAACAGTTGAAGGAGTTTACGGAATGTTCATGCAATCGGCCCCAAAACCTCTGGTCGGAAATCAATACCGTGAGTGAAAAATCTGTTCGTGAGCTGACTGGTTCCAAAACAGGAGCGTCTGTGAACAAAGATTCAAACAAAATTAAAAGTGTTGTGAGTTCGTGCGAATTTTGTACGAGCTATTTATCGTAGAAAAATGTTGTTTGAAAACATTTGAGGCGAGGCAAATCAGGGAATTATTGTTATTGTTAAGACTTAGTAGTTTTAATTGGCATCGTGTATTTTAAATTGACAAAACACGAAATATCATTTGAACACTTTCAGTCGTGTTATTCTGCGAGCCTTTTTTTTTAACAGTAAATGTTCAGGTATTTCACACACTTGTGGTTTTCGGCACGTCTCTCTCTGTTTAGTATGCACTGTCGTCCATTTCAAAATATTACAGCGATGTTTGATACCACCTGCACTAAATGGGCGCTAATTTATAATTTTTATTTCACCATAATTAGCTACGTAAAGACTAGCACGAACTTTAGCCGCTAAAACATTCGGGTGTAATTCATTACAATTCTGGGCATTTTTGCTGCATGCAAATACGCTCTTCATCACTGTCAACTTTAAGTGCTGTGTCCCGCCGTTCTTGTAAGAAGCTTGAGCTATTTATTTTTAGATATCAAACATTCGTTCACCAGCTCTGGATCAACTGCTCGTTTACTCCTGGGTATTATGACCATATTTTACGGCGCGCACATTTTTCGAAAGTAGAGCTTTTAAAATTTTTGGCCGGGCTCCGACGAACAAATGGGAGCTCAGGATGCAATACGTGAGCAGAATACGGAATTTTACAGTCACAGTTACGGCTGCGAGGGAATGAATTTATCATTCCCTCACCTCTACGCAGGCGTACGTACCTTTCGGTACTCGAGTACTAGAAGTACTCTTTCCGTGCAAGACTAGTCTTTGAGACTATCGTAAATAAAAGCGAATGAGTCTGGGTGACATTCGTTCTACGCTGTCTTCTCAATATAGGAAACATGCTACATGTGTTGAGTTATTTCGTTTAATCGACGGTCTGAAAGTTTGAGACGCTTAATCAAACCTGCAGAAAGAGATCCTGTGCATAAACACAGGGAAATGATCTCATTAGCGTTGTATATTGAATCGGTAGTGCGCCCCACACAAAATGAAAACAAAAAATTACCCAAAAGCGCACTCTCTTTATTCAACGACGAACTATCGAATAGAGCTTTTGATTAATGGCATAAATAAAAAAAGTTTATTCGATTTATTGGCCTGGTAACAGCGTCAATTCGAAGGCCTACCAAAAGAGCAACTGTTATTCCGTCTTTTGAGCAACAAAGAACTCCATCAGAAAATATTTCACATTCATTACGATTGCGTTTGTACGCATTTTAGGCACAATGACCAGTTCAGAGTGCGCTCGGTCATACAATCAGGGCAGAGGCCGGCAGGAATCGAGCGCATTGCGCTCTTGACGAGCAGATCAGTGGGGTTAACAAGTGCCGTTACCGAAAGCCCTGTAATCCATGGGGCTAAGCTTTAGTAATATTCCTTGACCGAGTCCTTAATGCAAAACTTCACGAAGCAGATGGGGATCTTTTGTGAAGACAATGACTGCGACCGCAATAGCTTACTCTCATGCATCTTTAACACGTCCACTAAGTTTCCGCGGTTACTGCAGTCGGTTTGGTTTGGTTGGAAGAAGCAGAATTGAAAAGCCATCTTTACTGCTTGATTACATTCTTATCCTTTCTAACGAGCAAGAAAAATATAATTGCTGAACAGCATTTTAGCACGTAATCTACAGTCTAATTTAAATAATGGTAGGGAAATCAGTGTAATGGTAGCCATTGTTACTGGTGCGTAAATGAGCAATATACCAGGTGGTACACAAATGTACCAATATGTGGTGAACGTAACAGTCGCTCGTCTGCGCAGTGCTAGTGATGGTGGTTCTGCAATGAGAGGTTCTGCTGCTACTAACAGCCTTTTAAAAGTTTTGAAAGTTTTATTTACCGCCAGCACATGCAGTGGAACTAGTAAGACTCGAGGGTGAACTTGATAGATAATGGTCGACAATGTTAGTTATGTGTCAAATAAGCCACAAGGCTTCAGTGTCTACCCATCACCTCCGAAATGTTTGCACTCTGCTCGCTAACTAAGGGTAATTAGCATTGTGTGTCAATTACGCTAAAAAGTTTCTGAGCCACTTGTGAAGTGCTAACTCTCTGCTGCTAACTATGAGTAATCATGTTCTTTCGTGCTTAATGCGTCAGTGGGTGAAAATATCCTGCATTTTAATTTATTTAAAATAGGGTTATGAGCGAACCAAGCACTAACACTTCGAACCCAAAAAAGATTCAAACAGACGACGATAATAAAACCTCCTGACATCTTTTCTTGGGTGGCATGACCAAGATACGATTTTATAGAAGAATAGTGTGAGAGCAATTAAGTTTTGACACAATATTCCTGCGTATCAAAACCTCGACGTCATGTAATAAAGTTTCTAAAAAATTAATAGAGGGAGATTTACGAGTTATGAGAGGTTTTTAAATGCCTTTTCAGAGACAACAGAAGTACGAATTTTGAACTCGCTGTTCAAATGGGTTTCAATTATTGGACAAAACGGTACATACTATACATGTTTTCGCTAAGTAGCTTACGAAGAATACACTTCAATACCTACGTGTATCGTTAGGAACTGTTTTACTCATTTTATGCTTTTTCAACACACGTGAGTAATAATAAAAATAATGAGAGGTGTTGATACAATCAACAATACAGCCATGTGAATAATTTGAACACACCTATTGATCGTGCAGCTTATCCTGCTAAGGAAAGGCAATAACGAACCTCATGTTGGGAACGCTTAATTCGGGACGCTTTCCTGCAGCTACGGTAGCTCACAACGACCTAAAGGCCGGCCGGCATAATCAAATACAAGTCCTCATCAGTCATCGGTCCCAAATTTTGCTCTTAAACCCGGACAACAATTTGCGCTAACTGGAAGAAGAGCACAAAAAGTGTTCTCCGTTGATCTGCATCGAACTATTATCCACGCATCGTTACAGCGAACTTTTGCGGCGCCTCGAGTAGAATACAAACTCGGGGCCGGGCATCGATATTCGCTTAAAATATGCAAACCCTCGTGAATATACGAGCACAACAGAAGGACATTTCCACGGCCACCGTCCCCATTAATAACTTAGGTGGCTTAATTGTGGTCCAAAAATGCTCTACGCTTGACCGCTGTTTGGGCAGTTTGTTGCGCATTAATCCTATTTTCAACGGAATAATTTAATTGTGCACAGCAGCTTTTGGATTCACTTGCTCATGTAATTATTAATTTTCTTAGCAAATTTCATGAGTTTCAGGCTCGTTTTAAGCATTAAGCATTTCTGTTTAATTGAATGTTCTTTGCAAAAACAACAAAGCTCACTTAAAGTCAAAGTGAAAGGCAAGTCATCAGATGTGGCGATATTCTGCCATTACAAATTCCTAGGAACGAATTGTTCTCGATCACAAACGGAACGTTTCAATACCGCCATGAGGATGTCATTATTCAGTGAACAAGATCGACTAACAATATTTTTGAGAACAAAGAGAGATTCACGAGAGCATTATGCAAATGGATCCTCGAGTGCAGATCGGGAAAGCCGTTTTAAAAGATGGCGCTGAGCAAAGAACCATTTCCATTATGCGAAGTCTGTGCCCCAGGAAGATGTTTTATCAGTAAAACTGTCACGATGACCCTTCAATTAACGACTCTAGGCAGCCCAGCACGCGTTGCGCTCAACATTTCATCAAACACAATTGCAGTTTGTGCACATTGACTCCAGAAATCCATGGTCTTAACTAATTTTATGGGTACTTGAAATTAGCAGGGAGCGTTCGTTCACGTCAATAGAATGACGCATTTCTCAGAACATTCGCTTTAAGCAAACATCGTCCAGATCGCCGCGGCGTTACACTGAGGAGCTCTTGCATTGTTCGTAAACAAACTTGAAACTGTCCCTTGGTTAAAACGAGTAAGGGGAGAAGGACGCGTGGCAAACACATTGCAACCTCTTCAGCCACGCAACGTAAATGATCAGATTGTTTCACAAATCCTGGACATATGTACGGAGAAATATTATACAGAGAAATATTATATAAAATTCAATAAACTAAACTGATTCGTAAAATTTTGAACACTTAGTGCATGAATTAATGTTCTTTCACTTGAAAATAGAAAAATAAATATTGCATATATAAACGCATCAACGATACGAGAAGTTTTGCAAGGAAGGAACACAAGTTTAGAATCCTTGTACGATTACCAGTTATTTGCACGAAATAATTGTTTCCTAACCTAACTGACTCTAATGACTTAGTGTCTTAATCTGTAATCCTTGGTTAACCAAAAGTATCAGCTTTATCGGAGACTGTGTCACATTTTACAAATTATATTATTTTCAAATCCAAGGGAAATGTAACGTCCGGTTTCGCTCAGATGAGTGATAATTAGAAAGAAATTAGGTAGAGGTTAAGTTCAAGTTCACAGCGAGCTAGGCTGGCGAAAGGAGGTTTTCCGATCCATCTTACCAGAAGGTAAAATTAGAACAAAGAATCGAAAACAAATACCCCCCCGCAGGAGATCAGTTACACGGTGCGTCAGCCTCAGCCGCGAGAGACAAGTCAATTATGATAGAAAAACCTAATTCTAAGCCTATGAAGGGCAGCTGGGAAAACTAATTTAAGAGAGTTCAAGTGCCATTGATTCTGTGGGGTATCTAAGAAAATAGATACCCCACAACTGAGAAGCATTCACTCCTTAATGTTCACTGACGAGGGCAGACACTGTCTGTATCTCGAGGAAATCTACGTCCCCATGTGCGCTGAAGGAACATGTTACGAACATTAAGTCTATTAAAACGTTTATCACGGAGTGGGACAAATGTGTCCCACTAGGTAAATTGCTCATTTACACACCAATCTAAATGAATAATATTTCAAACCATTTCGCTACCTCTTTTTGAAGGAATTTTACCGTAGGAGGGTAATATTCTTACGCACTTTTATTTTGTACATTTCTTACAAAGGAAGGAAACTTATTCGATCAGGCAAGTCGATTTTCTCATTCTGCTTTTCACAACCTTACCAAATCAACTTTACGACACGCGCAATCGTAGTCAACGTGTTGAACAGAACGGGTAGAAATGCATTGCTCGTCCTTGACTTTTTTGACACATTTCAATAAGGCAACGAACTCCGAAACGCAGATAAGTCTCGAAAAAATATTGCCTTTATATTTTCAAACATTGTTGCTCGATACGTTCGAAGTGGTACGAAGAAACCGGTGTTGATAAAACATCAGCTTCCTACAAGTGGACTCATTTTAGAGTTAGAGCTGTTAAATGTTCCGAAGTCGGATCTTGTGTTCATGCATGATATTTCAGAATAAAATTAACGTATCTAATGGATTTACAGAAAGAAAAAAAATTCATTTAAGGAATGAACTCATAAATGAATGGCAACACAATTTTTACTCTCTAAAGATAATAAAACTATTAAATTTTCACATTGGCAGGAAGAATTTTCATCTGAGATAGATTAGAATGATTAAAATGTTAACCATAACAAACTATCCATGAAAAATGACATAACCTGCAGTCTTTTTACAGCTCAAACACTCGTTACCGTACCAATTATATTAAATGATACCTACAACAGCGCAAATATCAGCTTCCATGTCTCTAAACACACATTTATAGCGTCGACATTATTACGCTTTTAATACACTTTTAAGCGGAGCAAAATCACAGCTCGGTAGCCCCTCGAGCCTCTTCGCGAGCTCGTGCCCAGACTTCCTGATTTAATTAAAAGAACAAGTCGAGCCTTGTAATGCGGGAGCGTCTCACGTGCTCCTCTCCTGAGGCCGCTTTTGCCGGGGCTTCTTTTTACTTCTTGTGGAAATAGGCAATTTATATTGAATCTTGTAAATGTAGGGCAATCTATATGTAAACTTGGATATTTAGGGCAATCTATACTGAATCTTGAATACATAGGGCAATTTACACTGAATTTTGGATAAATAGAGCAATCTATATGGAATCTTCTATGTATATCGGGAAATCTACATTGAATCTTGTATATATAGGGCAATCTATATTGAACAAGGAAAATCGAAATTCTGAGTACAAAGCTTTGTTAACAGATTGAAC
This sequence comes from Platorchestia sp. MABIK, assembly GCA_014220935.1. Lineage (NCBI taxonomy): Eukaryota > Metazoa > Arthropoda > Malacostraca > Amphipoda > Talitridae > Platorchestia > Platorchestia sp. MABIK. The sequence continues at coordinate 10,279 of JACJUY010010639.1, forward strand.
AGTTTTAATAAACAAACGAAAAAACAATCATTGTTCGACACTTGTGCAAAGAAATTTGAGGCATAAAAAAGCATGAGAATAAAGGCTGTTCAGTGTCCACCTTGTCTACACTGCAAACCTTGGAGCCCTGTTGAGCGCCCTCTTACCCCACTTTACCCCGAGTACTTAAAAGCGCCCATCGCGCTCATAGACTCGCATTTGGTATGTGCTTCTCACTCGCTTTTAATACTCGGGGTAAAGCGGGGTTAAGGAGCGCACACTGTATTTGGGAAGGGGACAGCGCGAGCGCTGTGCGCCCCTCAAAAAAATAACGGACTGTTTTGCTCGACCTCACAACCATTCTGTTCGATGTCAAGACAATACCATCGAAGTCGACTAGGCGAGCAGGGATTCAGCCTCGCTATCACGTTCTGTTCGAGACAGCAACCAGTTGGGTGGTGATGATCGATTTCAGATTATGGAAAGAGATCCTTTCATCATCTGTTAACCCAGCTGGTCTTCATCATCCGTAATCTCAGTTCATTTTTATCGTACCTTCTCTCAGTTGGCCTTCATCGCTCGTTATCTCAGTTCATTTTTATTGTACCTTTTCTCAGTTGGCCTTCATCGTTCGTTATCTCAGTTCATTTTTATCGTACCTTTTCTCAGTTGGCCTTCATCATTCGTTATCTCAGTTCATTTTTATCGTACCTTTTCTCAGTTGGCCTCCATCATCTGTTATCTCAGTTCATTTTTATCGTACCTTTTCTCAGTTGGCCTTCATCGTTCGTTATCTCAGTTCATTTTTATCGGACCTTTTCTCAGTTGGCCTTCATCATTCGTTATCTCAGTTCATTTTTATCGTACCTTTTCTCAGTTGGCCTTCATCGTTCGTTTTCTCAGTTCATTTTTATCGGACCTTTTCTCAGTTGGCCTCCATCATCTGTTATCTCAGTTCATTTTTATCGGACCTTTTCTCAGTTGGCCTCCATCATCTGTTATCTCAGTTCATTTCTATCGTACCTTTTCTCAGTTGGCCTCCATCATCTGTTATCTCAGTTCATTTTTATCGTACCTTTTCTCAGTTGGCCTTCATCGTTCGTTATCTCAGTTCATTTTTATTGGACNAGTTCATTTTTATCGGACCTTTTCTCAGTTGGCCTTCATCATTCGTTATCTCAGTTCATTTTTATCGGACCTTTTCTCAGTTGGCCTTCATCGCTCGTTATCTCAGTTCATTTTTATCGTACCTTTTCTCAGTTTGCCTACATCGTTCGTTATCTCAGTTCATTTTTATCGGACCTTTTCTCAGTTGGCCTCCATCATCTGTTATCTCAGTTCATTTTCATTGTACATTTTTCCGGCTGGCTTTCATCATTCCAACTGTCGGTAAGTTGATGTGATGTGCGGGCTCACAACAAGGTCGAATAGCGTGAAATGAATAATTTTGAAATTCTTTAATATATTTCGACCAAATTTAATCTTATACAAGAACCACCACACATTCAGTATTACTGGTACAGAACCAAACATTTTGATCGCATTTTAATTTTAGACGTTGACTGTTGAGATCAGTATTTTGTACGTAAACTGATAATTATTAAGACACTATTACCTAACGTCCTAGTCTTAACATGGACGCCTAGATAATATTTGAGTCATTTGCAAATTAGCATATCAAAAAATGTACCCTAACTTTAATAACGTGTGCATTTAAACATCAGCTCAATTCATAACCTTGGAGATTTGTACAACGAAAGCTCACCTCATGCGTCATCTCTTTGTCTATGCTCCCTTACAACTGTTCCTCTTTTGTAACCATCGAGCTTTCCATTTCCGAGGGGATCAAATGCATCTCAAAAATATCCCTTGGTGCTTAGTGCTGAGACCAACATAAAACTACACCATCCTTTTAAGGAGAATTTAAAACTAAACACGTAATCAAATGGAGTTCGTGTGCAAAGCCTTTGTTACAAGTGGCATCTTTTTGTTTCTGGCGTAAGCACAAATTTACTTTTAACCAAAAACTTTGAACCGTTTATGAAAATTTTCACATTTTCCACTTAAAATTCTGAAATAGGAAACAACAAATAGGAAGATCGGATACGCAGCGCAAAACTGCACGTTAAAACCACCGTCAGCGTTGAACTCGAAAGAACGAACCTAAAGATCTGAGTCATTAACACTTGAAAAGAATGATATAATAAAACTATGTCCTGCCCATTAGGAGTATAATGACTTGCATTCATTTAATATTTGAGAACGCACATCTTACGGTTTCTTGTGAGCATATCTTCTACGTTGCTGCTCAAACGACTGATAAACCGCTTGAATATGCGATCGATTGTACATAGTAATGCTGGAAGACGGGCAGAAATAAGAATATATTGGTAATGCTTATAATCATCTCCGATGTTTCCGAGTGAGTAATGCTAGCATGTCACAAAATTGTCATGTTCATGATGTATCCCCCAGGAAAAATTATAACAGCAATGCGAGAAGTGTACACTGTACAGTCTATGCACTGAGAAAAATTTTATCCCAAAACTGACACACTTTTGTGGGTCAAGTTGTCACAAAACAGGAACACAAAAGTGTGTCAAGAAAATACGTTATTAGTCTATGTACCATGACACACGTTTGTGTGTCATGGGCTTATGCGACACACTTAAGTGTGCCATCAATGACAAACTAAATGCAAGTCAATTTTATTTCGCACAAATGCTTCACTTTCTCAGACTGGCCACTGATTACACTAATTTACAGACAACGTGTAAGAAATAGAAGAAAAATTAGGGAAGGTATTAAGGTTTTGCGGCGAATTATACTCTATTCACAAAATCTAAACACAGTTCGGTTTTACAAAATATTTTGAGCCACTTAAAACGTGAATATATGATTTAACTCTCTAAACCGCTTTAATATGTGGTCGAAAGAAATACTCCCATTTTATCAAAATATTTTTATATAACCGTTTGACACACACAGGTGTGTCACAATTTCTCTCAGTGGGCTTATGAAGGTTCAACTAACATTGAGGCATTATCAATATTTGAGGAACATTTCGTACTCCCAATAAGCACATCAGTAAATTCGAAGAAATGTTGTTTTTTAGCAACCAGTACAGTAGTTGTTTATGTAGCTCTCCAGACGTATTTCCAAAAAAGTTTTCCTTCAATTAAAAAGTTTAATCTAACATTTGCGTTACTGGCCCAAAGAAGCGAATGCTTCATGAAATAGTTGAAGTGAAATATCGTCCACCAGTGGCTTCGTTTTGCTATAAAACACAAGATTTTAATTACAGCACCCGCTCGAAGAGATCACCAGCACTAGATGCGAGCATCACAAAAAAGCAAAAACTGAAAAATTAGGTAGATGGAGAGAGTGTTTTGATTTGGTAAAATTAACGTTGCACGCAAGCCTCCATCACCAGAAAGAAACTGAAACAGGAGGAAGAAAGATAAGGTCTATCAAATTTTAAAACTTGAAACATTACAGGTATCAGCACTAAATGTTGCTGATTCTACTCAGGCTATCTCAGGCATTCTTAAACGCCTGATTGAAGTGGTGTTGTAGTGTTTCCATCATTACTCCCACAATTCTACTATTCCAGAGGTGCGAACAAGTGGTGCAGATATTAAGGGTTTTAATTAACTTTCCTACACAAATGGTATTTCTTCATGAAGGCATTTCATCATATTTTCTACAAAGAACTAACTTATCCTTGGGTGAATTCGTGGATGGCTTGCATCCAAGTTAGTCATTTGTATACCGTTTTTAAATCGCTTTGACACATTTTTATTCGTTGCCAAAGTACTTTAATTAAACCTAACTTTCATAAGCTTAAGACTTTAGGTCAAATATTCCATCATTTGAATCGGCAGCCCAAAAAGGGTAAGGGCAACACTGGCACGCGCCAAGTGCAGCTGCCGCACGAAAATTTCGAATGCAGATATTGGTTCATGTGAAATTCCAGCAAAGATTGACTAAATCACTGCTTCGCTCAGGAACGCCATTTATCTGCTGGAATGCCTGAAAAATTTATCATTGAACGAAAATTGGTAACGCATTCCGTCAGAAAAAACTCATCAATCAGACGTAGCTACCAGGTTTGAAAACGAGATTTGCAACTCCCCTTTAGATTAAAACTCTAACTAGGAACGGAACCTGTTGAGTGCAATATTGGCGAGACATTAAAGCTGACGGTGACCGGTGAACATTCCAAACCGACTGATTGAAATGGGGTTGTGCTCAAACATTTCACAGCGAACGAGTTTTACTCGAGGATTTTACAATGTAACGGTGTTTGACGGCGGATCTTATACACTGGAACAATGTTTCGACTCGGGACTTTCAATGGTGTTGGACACGTGATTTTTACAGTAATAACGGAGCTTTCTCAGCAATTAATTTTTCTAAGGCATGGAGTAGTGATAGAACAAGATTTCTACGTGAAACAGTCATGTATCATTTTGGGGTTTTCAAGTGAAAACGAGTTCCAAGTTTTTGTGAAACATACATTCATCATTTCTACTACACATACAATTATATATGACACAGTAGTTCAATATCTGTACAAATTCTTACAGCTAACAATATTTTATACAGAATGTACATCAAAAATATAAACTCTTTCGAAACTCACAAGTGAGAGAACCTTATTTTTCATCTGTGAAATCAAAAGAAGTATCCTACATGCGATTCTTTCAATCTTTACTTTCACTTCAAGGCGGAGAAACATTTCTTCTAAATAAGAAACATAGAAACTGACGGCACAACGTCTTCAAGCTTGAATAAAGGCGAACGGCGTTCAATATGGAAGGAATATGAAAATTTTCCGCTAAAGAAATGGAGACAAAAGTTGAACTCCAAAACAAGATGTTGGAGGAGCTGAAGCGGAAAGTAGACCCGCCACTGTCATGGTGCATCGCTGCAGGCTGCTTCTCTGTAAACCAAGGGAAAAACATTTTTTCGAAAATTTTTCGATAGAAAATTTTTAACGTTCAATCCCAAACCGCCCTGGCTCATTTCAAAGTTCCTGGTTCAAGTAAAAGTCCCAAAGTCCTGGTTAATTTCAAAGTCCCTGGTTCAAGTCACAAAGTCCTGGTTCCTTTCAAAGTATCTGGTTCAAGTCAAAGTCCCAAAGTCCTGGTCCATTTCAAAGTTCCTGGTTCAAGTCACAAAACCCTAGTTCATTTCAAAGTCCCGAAGTCCTGGTTAATTTCAAAATAAATATTCCAAAGTCCCATCTAATCTATTTTTTATCTTTTTAAATTCACACCAAATTGATTTCGTTGAAGTTCACTGCCGAGTGGAAATTCTTTTCTCGTTTTGATGTCCGTAATAACCTGCAGCGCCAGTCGCATGACGGTAGCTTTAAAGTAACACGTAACACCTGATACGCACAGCATCACAGCTGGATCATGATGAAAAAGTAGCTGTTAGAGAGGTTCTTTACCAAAGTTATTGGATTCACTTTTCCCACGAGCAAAGGAAATCTTTCTGTGTCTCGCAACACGTAAATCAGAAGTAGAGAAGAACGAATTTTTACCTCACAACACGTAAACTAGAAATCGAGAAGGAAATACGTTTACCTCGCTACACGTAAACCAGAAGTAGAGAAGGAAGTACGTTTACGTTACAACACGTCAACCAGAAGTAGAGAAAGAAGTACGTTTACCTCGCAACACGTAAACCAAAAGTAGGGAAGGAAGTACGTTAACCTTACAATACGTAAACCAAAAGTAGTACCTTACCACACGTAAACTAGAAATCGAGAAGGAAATACGCTTACCTCGCAGCACATAAACCAGAACCTGCGCCGAGAGCGCATCAGGAGGCCCGCAAGAGTAGTTGCCGGAGTCGCCAGACTCAACTTCCTGGATCGACAAGCGTGAACTGGAGCGGCCGTCGTTGATTTCGTCGTATAGACTCACCCCGCCTCTGCTGGAAAAAAGAACACAAATACCCACCTGCGATAAATGTTATTTCCCTTCTGAAGATTAGTTGATACAATGCAGTAGTCATTTTATTCCATTTGTACTTGGACTTCCTGCTACTGGAGTGCGTGAAAAAGAAGGGGTTTCTCCAATAAATCAGTTTACTTCTTTCCTGTTCGTAGCATGGTGCCAATTTTGCAATGAAATTAATTTTCCGCTTTGTTTTGTGCCATTTTTACAACTCTAACGCGTACAGACAATTTTATCAATAGCAAATGGCACAACGATGGTTCATCACTGATCAACCTCCTGCCCTGAAATTTGCAATAGAGACGCACCAATTTTCCTCCACATAATTTTCAGCAGCGTGCAGTGTCAACCAGCATATCGAACATTTATTTTATTACGTGGTACCATAAAAATGAAAACGCACACATTCAATGACAGATACACGTACGTAGGATGACCCTGCTGTAAGCGTGACAACAGTTGTCTGATGACAAGTGGAATACAACTGTGTACGATACTGTGCGTGAACAATGGAATCTCTGCACATTGAGAACGATGAATTACATTTTGTGCGAAAAGGTGCGACAAAATTCTGTGAAAATAAATTTTGCTTCATTGTCTATTCCGATTGTATTGAAGTGTATTTCATTGAAGGAATAACGACCTACTCTAAGATGTAACTTGAAGTTAAATTGATGTAATTTGTTTGTGCTTCCATGTCTTGATTCGAGTTCAATAAGAATTCATTTACATTTGTAAATTAAGAACCAGTCTTACATGCACAAAATGTTTTTACGAAATTTGATTCACAGCTAAAACACGCAGCCTTATCCGTCGTATGCACATCGGAGGCTCGAAAACTAAAATTTCAACATGAAGTTTACAAACATTGAGGAACAGCAGGGAACAACCACTACGCGTCCTCCTTCGAACAGACGAGTGTCTCGTTCATACAAGAGACAAAAAGTTCTTAATTAAACTTCAGACATGAAAACTTACAAAAAACAGTCCTCCCCACAATATTTTGAGTTCTGAGAGACATCTCGGTGGTAGTGACTTATTGAGAAAACACAGTCACAGGAATTCCAAACAGAGTTTCCAGCTATCCGTCAATCTTGAAGCCGAATCTTTCTGGCAGATTTTTGGAGAGGTGCAGCTGAATATTGCTCAAAACTATTGATTGCTATCTCTTGAATAATGCTGGCGGCGGTCCACACAAGCTGACCCTGAACACACGCTATGCGCCGCTTCTGGCATCCAATTGACGAGGTCATTGACAAAAGCAAATTTTTTTCGAAGATTCAATGCAAGTTTTTTCGTGCACCGTAAAGTGGATTATGAAAGCATGACTGCGAGCCGAGTGACAAATTAAATCAATATTCAATAAAACGCAATTTGTTAAGGCGTGATTTGATCTATTGAGTGCTCCGGGAAATTGTAGATTATAAAGAATTATTCAAATAGAGATTAGGAATTCGCTGCTAACCCAATTCTCTCTAAAGGAATTCTACATTTAAGAATATCATTCACTTATTAAAGTCTTCAATCATTGATTGATTGCTTTTGATCCGGGAACAAACAGCGTTGTGCAGCAGAAAAGGTTTGCGCAGACAGCAAAGCTATAAAGTAAGTTTGAAACAAACAAAAATATAGCAATGAGATACCTTGAAATTATTTCCTGAAGGTACTTCGCAAATTTTCTGATTAATATTTGTTATTTGTAGGCAATGTAGAGCGTCATTTGCCTGGAAACAAAGAACAAGCAGTGAAGCTCACTCGGAGAAAAAAAATTAAGTGCTATAATTAATGACTGTCCGGCAGCAAAAAGATGAGAATATCCTCAAATAATTTTAAAAGAATATCTTCTCCATACAAGAGTTGAAGATAATCCATAAAAAGAAACAATTATAGGTGAACGTACTCTCCCTAGATATTTTATTGATGTATGCAATCGGAAATGTTTGCATGAGTCACGTATCGGAAGATACTTTTGACGCTCAGGTGTCATTTCAGTGTCTTTCATTGGCATCGTCCTACGGTGAAAATTAAAGATCATGGAAATATCTTAAAGAAGAATGTGTTAACTAAGCTATCATGAAAGGATATCTTAAAGAAAGATGTTTCAATTAAAAGATCATGAAAAATATCTTGAAGAATAATGTGTTAACTAAACGATCATAACCGGATTTCTTAAAGAGGGATGTGTTAAGTAAACGATCATGAATGGATACATTAAAGTAGGATGTTTCAATTAAAAGATCATAAAAATATCTTAAAGAGGAATTTTTTTGTAGCTTTGGAATATAAGTTTGGCGGGAAAGTCACTATACGAGCGTCAGGGGAAAATCTTTCCTCCATTGTAGATGACAATCGAATGTTAGAGTCTTCCCCATGATTTAAAAGCAAATGATAAAAGCAAACAAAATGATTAACTTTCGTTCGTTCATGTATTCATAGGTTATAAAATTATCTTTTTCCTTTTGCTTGGTCAAGCCCCTCAATATCAATATCGACGGACACTTTGCACATAGGTCATCTTAGCTCCACGCTTCAGAATTTTGTCCGGCAGCGGAAAACTGATAGACTTCGCGAAAGTGAGTTATTATACGAGCGAAATGTGATAGATCACGACTAACTTTTATTTCAGCAGATGTAAGATACTTTCGCGCATCTTTATTGTATGAAAAAAAGGAAAAAATTCTCTATCGTATGCCTATATTGTTATTTCGTTATGAAATGATTCTCTTGAGATGTTGAAAAAAGTAATGTGTAATAAGAACACATGACGAAAATATCGTAGGTTTGCAACCTGCTCCTTCAAGCGGTTACCTACCATAGAAATAGATACGTCGCTTTTATAATTATTTTGAGTATGTGATGTCATTGTATTAACTTGCAATCTAAGCGAAACATTCAACATTCCAAACTTAACAAATTCACAATGTTTCTCCGCACCCGCGGGGCGACGCTGCACGTATATGTATTTGACATGCTTTCTATTTGTTCAACATTTGCCATACTGTCAATATTGTAGCGTGACACGAGTGTTTTACTGTTGCTGTTCAGCGCAATCTTATGGATTTAAGGCTAAATTATTAAAACCAAGACTTCCTCCAACCTTAAATTCAAGGGGACTCTTTATTCGTATTGATTATTAGGACACAGATTGAACAAGAAAATCGACGGCTACTTGCTCCTGAAAATGGGGATAGTGAAGAATTTACCTTCCAGACTTGGGATGTTTAAATTTTCAAATTAGATTAACAATTAAAGAATGAATTTTTGTGGAGAACAAATTCCAACAGTATAAATTAAGTTACAGGTTTCGAACACTGCAATGGTTTGCTGCCCACGTTTTCGGTCAGTACTCCATGGGTGAGAAGAACTTTAGTTTAGTGGAGGTAGAGGAGTTTCATTTACTCCTACCTCTAAAGGTATTACTGACTGAGTCGATTACATGTGCGTGAAACGATACTCATGATGTGAACTACTTGGCCGTTATTTTATAAGCCTCAATCGTGAAAAATGAATGCAAATGGCATTGAGAATATGATTCATAGCAATATAATTAGCACTCAATTAGCTACGCACGCACACGCATGAAATATGTAAATTTATAAAAAAAATTTAATGCGATCAAGAAAACGAAGGGAAACTGATAAAGCTTATCGATTAACTATTGTCCCCTTTAGCACAGCTGATAATTAGAAAATATCTTAGGTTGTTTACCAATACGTCAAATTTGAATAAAAGGTAAATTTTTGACTCAACTCGCAGAGAATATCAGAAGGACCAGATTGATGAAAAGCGACTAACGATGTTATTGAGACGAAACTTTTGATAGATCCCACGGAGATATAACGCAGTGCGCTCTTCAGAGCGTTCAGTGGAATAGCTCAAATCTGGAAGAATTCGTAAACTTTCTGAACTTTTTCCCTCGTTAGCACAGAGTTCCTTGTTCAAAACACGCAGGTTTTTGCCGGCAGCGCGCGACAAACTCCTGTTTACAGCGTACGGACGACCAAGGAAATCTATAAACTCATCGTTCACACGATTTTTTTGTGCGTTCATAAAGTGCTCCCAAATTCCAGGTAGCTGGAGCCATAAAATGTATATTGTTAATGAAGCAAGTTTTCAGTGCTACAACTCCGTATGTTGCCGTAAATCTTCCAGCTTCGCATCGCGACTTTCCTTCTCGTAAATTCGGCTGCAGGTGAAATTGTTCCCGGAAGAAACGCTGTTACACAGTCTAAATTGTGAGCATAAATAGCGAATCCCGTTCATTTTCGATCGAATTCTTTTCGTTTCAAGATGAACTTTATTATGTTCAAAACGCAAAGCGAAGGCAAATAAATATTCACGAGTTTTTTGCTCTGTTTCTTCCCGCACAGCAGCGTCCCACTTTCTCACTTGAATGTGGTGACATTCAAGCCTTTCTGAAGAGGCGCCTCCTTCTGTTCTGAAAAGCTTCATGTTCCAGCACAACGACGCTCATTAATAGTTGTGTGTAAAATTTACGCCTGATTATAATTGACTTGTTTATTTTATATATAACATTATACGCCAGCATGACGTCGCAAGTGAATTAGCAACGTATAAGTTTCTGAAGAAGCTAACCTTAAAGCTTTTCAAGCGTTTCTCACATTATTTTCAAATATTTCATACCGCCTGAAAATGGCAACTCTTTAGCTTCAACCTAAACTCATAGAAAAGAAAGTATAAAGAGAAAATCACGACCTGAATGTCGCGCAGGCTTCAACGCAAACAATGTGTTTGCTCATTTGACGCACCTTAATGAGGCTTTCTTACCTCCTCTTAACGAAGTTTCTTAATTTATAACTGATTTTATGTTTGCACTCAGATGTAACAACAGCTTTATGTTTTGGCTAGCTTATAACTCTGCACAGTAGAAGATTTTTGCATCATTTTGGTAAGAATCCGTAACGACGTCGGTTACTTCATGGGCAGTGTATAGAAGTTGAATTTCATCAG
>JACJUY010010641.1:0-13907 GCA_014220935.1 Platorchestia sp. MABIK
CTAGCCTTAAGAATCATTCTACCTCTGTATCACCTGTGGTAAATAAATTGTTTAAATTGTTTAAATTGTTCAAATTGTTTGTTTTTGAATGCCCCCGTTTTTCCGCATCCAATGATATCAAAATCATCACTTAGCGCAAAAACTATTGGAGGAGATGCATTTTGAAGAACTGTTCAGTAGAGCCCAGAGAAGGAAGGTGGTGGCGTCGCATTCTTCGCTTCACTTGTGAGCCAGCTCCTTGCATTTGACAAGCGCACATCCGAACCTGCTTTTTTTTGCAGAAACTTCCTAATGCAGAAGCTTACTCAGTGACCCCGTGATGTGAGGGTGTGTTCTGTCCTCGCTCCGAAACAAAGTGCCACTATTGGTTAGAAAGAATGAACTCCTAACCTAAATGGGTACCCACTCTCGCCATGAGGATTCAAATGTGATTTAAACCTCTAATTCATCAAAACTATCAAACTAAAAGTATAATATTCCCTCTAATAAGAGTGTGAAAGTGAAAGCATTCAACCCTCATCTATCAAGGAACCGAGTGCTCCCATTCTTCAAGATAAAGCCTAAGAAGCGAGGCAGCAGCAACAGCAACAACAACAACAGCAGTGAGTGTCAGTCGAAGTTTGGTGAATATCCCGATGTTTCTAGCTTAACGAAAGATGGCAAGGAAGTGGTCTCCGTCCTCATAACATACTTCGACTCAGTAATGATAAATTTAATTGTGAAATGGAAAAAATGCAAAGCGAAATAAGCAACATTAAAACACTATTTGAAACAATGGCGGGAAAAGAAGCAGAACACAAGGAAATTCTAACAGAACAGAATAAAAAAAGTAGCTTAGCCTCCCATCTCGACCGCTTGGAGAAAAGTGATCAGCGCCGGGATTTAGAAGACAGAAAATGCACTCTCGTTATTTCTGGGAGGGAACTACCGCAATCACACACAAACGAAAGCTGCAAAGATACAGTCTGCCAGCTCCTGAAGGACAATGTCAACATCGACCTCTGCGACACTGACATCACGTCAGCTAACAGAATAGGGAAAAAAAACAGTAACTAGGAACGAAGATCGACGAAACGTTGCATTTGAACTAAAACATAACAAGAAACGTGAAATTCTCACCGCCTGCCGAGAAAAGAAGCCAATGTTCTTCATCAATGAATAACTCATACCTTCACGAGCTAAGACGATGTACACTTGGCGAGTCGCCAGAAGGAAATTTCCGGAGAAAATTGGAATCCCAAGAACTCACGACGGAAACATTTTCGTATCTAACCCCGGAGACCCGGATTCAAGACCACGTCAGATCAACACGCCAGAACAACTCGACCAATACCTGATGCTACACCTGAACATGTCATCGAAACAGGTCATGGGTGACTAGGATTAATTGGGTGATCATCTCAATTAGATTTCATGTCAGTCTCACCTCAATTAGATATTAGTTTCACCTCAATCTTGGCAAATGTTTAACAGATGTATGTAAACCTTTATGACAGCTGTTTGTGAACTTTGTAACAACGACATCAGCAATTTTTATCTACCAATGTTATTATAAAATTTAGATTTCCACCTTGTTCGCTTTCCTACATCATTTGTATGAAATTTTTTTTACCACTAAAGTTAATATTACTTGTAAACCATACTAGCTGATTAAGTCGTTGTTGTCAAAATTTTTAAAAACTTGTAACCTGTTGTATGTAAACTTTGTGAACAACGCCCTCAGCAATTTGTACGCACCAGCCAGTGTTGTGATATTGAACTCCAATATTATTCGCTCATGGAGTGAGTATATGTGTACTCACGAAATCGCACTAGATTTTTTTACTCTTTTCTCTCATTCTTCCTAAGCTAATTTTTAGACAGGAATATCCTTTTAATTTCTCCTGTGCATTTCGTTTCTAAGTCATATATTACTTACTGCTTACTGTTTCCTAATTTTAAATGACTGATCACGCTGATGGATTTGATGAAATCGATCCAGGTCTCAATCATTTGAACCGACTATATCCAAACCTAAACGACTCTCAGGAGTGTCCGTATACTAATATTTCAAAATTCAATGAAACTATACGAACAACTCGCCAGGATTTCTCACTCCTGTGTTGGAACTGTAGGTCACTCTATCCAAAAATGGAAGAGATACAATGTACTATTACTGAACTTAAGTATAACCTAGACGTGATTAGCTGCACCGAAAGCTGGCTGGATGACCCAACCAAAGACATGATTCGATTTGAAAAGTCACAGAACAAATACGCTACGAAAAAACAAGCGAGGCGGAGGCATCGGTACGTATATATCTAACCACATAGACTCGAGAATCATAGCAAGTGCAACAACGAATCGGGATCATACAGAATCACTCTTCGTAGAACTGTCTAAAGATGGTAAACGAATTGTGCTTGGAACGGTGTATAGGCCTCCTACAGCCTGTCCTATATCATTCCTGAATGAGCTAAATCGTTTTATTTCTCAGTTCAACAGGTCCTTATACAATGACATCATAATATGCGGTGACTTCAATTATGATTTACTGAAACATGAGAGCTATGAGCTAATCTCTAATTTCCTAAATGCCTTTCAGTCTAAATCCTTCCTTCCGATCATTGCAAAGCCTACACGAATATCCTCAGAATGTGCAACGCTGCTTGACAATAACTTTATGACAGACCAAACTGATTTTCTTGCTGGAATAATTACTTCTGACTCATCTGATCATTTTCCAGTTTTTCTTATTAAGAAAAATGTCTATATTGCTTGCACCGAACCACGGGCTGAAACTTACTCATATCGTAAAGTAAATGAATCAAATTTAGAAGAATTGTGCACCGTTCTAGAAGGATCAATGCCAACATTGCACCTCCCTCAACACAATATTGCAACGAGCATTGATGAAGAAGTAGTAAAGTTGACTGAAACTATAATGACCGCATACCATCAATGTTGCCCAATTGTAACTCGTACAGTTACCCCGAAAAATAAACAAAAGCCCTGGATTACTCGAGACATCGTGATATGTATAAAGAAACGTCAAGCGTACCTAGCCCTCCTTTACGAAGGGCGAATATCTAGAGAAACATATAACCGATTCAGAAACTATGTGACAAATCAGATAAGAACATCAAAAAAGAGCTACTTTAGGCTCAAGTTTACTCAATTTAAATCTGACGTTAAAAAGACTTGGCGCCTCCTTAACTCTTGCTGTAAACCGAATAACGCCGATAAAAGGTGTATTGAATATGTTGTTCAAGATAATGTAAAATACCATGAAAAGAAAGAAATTGCTAATCTCTTTAGCAATTTCTTCGCACACGTAGGGAAAACTATAGCTGATGGTATTCCAAGTGAACCTACTGATCACCTGGAATACATGGATCATCTTCGAGAACACAACTCCTTTTTCTTTATGCCTACCAACTCTTCCGATGCAATTGCGTGCATAAACAACTTAAAAAATAAATCGAGTTGGTTACAAACGTTTCCGGCTAAAGTACTTAAAATTATTGCAGATATTGTAGCCCCGCTGATATCCAATATTATTAACCAGTCTCTCCTCCAAGGCACTTTCCAGAACTCCCTCAAAGTTGCTAGAGTAACCCCAATCTTTAAAAATGGTGAAAAATCCTGCGTAAACAATTATCGACCTATCTCCGTGCTACCAATTATCAGCAAGGTATTCGAAAAAATTGTGTATAAAAAAGTGTACTCTTATTTTGAACAAAAATCATTGCTCTTTGATAAACAATACGGCTTTCGTAGTAAAAAATCAACATCACAGGCAATATTAAATCATTTACAATTCCTTTTTCGAAATATAGATGAAGGAATGCCTGTCTTCTCTGTATTTCTTGACTTTCGAAAAGCATTCGATTGTGTGGACCATAACATTACCAAAGCTGTGCGTTATCGCGATAAATTATCGCGATAGCGATAACAATTTCGAATTATCGGTTATCCGATAATTTTTTTCACGAGTTATCGATTTATCGGTATAGCTGATACTTTTGGTTCCAAACTATCGATAATCGATAATTTCAGTTTTTCCCGCTGGAATTCGACATGACGGGGCGGGACGAGTTCGGGAGAGGAACTATACGTGTAGGATATACGTGTTTTGGTGTAATAAGGTTGGCCTCTTATGTGCATGTGTGGCATGTGCATGTGTGGCTGCAGGCCAAAGGAACTGACAGTCTGGCAGACCCTGCCTTCAACAGCGAGAAGGTCCTCATCGACCTCTTTTTGAGGTACAACATGGCGATGCCGAGCAGCGCCGCGGTGGAGCATTTGTTCTCCCATGGAAAGGACATCATCAGGGCCAAGAGGAGCTGCCTCTCTGATGAAAACTTCAACATTCTTATGTTTATGAAGGGGAACATGCTGCAGAACCTCGTCTAAATTTAGTCATTTTACTTTAAACCGCAGTTTTTATTAGCAGACAGGACAAACATTTATTATTTTTTTCAAAAAGTTTTCAAAAACTTCTCTTTTTTTCTAAGATTTTTCTGTATTCTAAGATGAAGATTAAAAAACATTTCGATCGTTTTTTTATTTATAATACCAATATCGTTATCGCTAGTTTCGGAATTTTGGATTTATCGATTTATCGGTTATCGATTATCGGCGATAAATTTTTCGCCAATTATCGATTATCGGTAATCGCCGATAGAGTTGTCGTTAGCGATTTATCAGTTATCGCGATAAGGTTTTTTCGTTATCGTGCCCACCACTGCATATTACTCTCGAAACTACACTGTTATGGCATTCGAGAAGTTGCCCAAGATTGGTTCAGATCATACCTAACAAATCGGAAGCAATACGTTGTCATTGACGACGCAAAATCGGACCCCCTGACAATTAGCCATGGAGTTCCACAAGGATCTGTTCTTGGGCCTCTTCTATTTCTGATTTTTATCAATGAGATTATTAAATCTACATCATTTTTCAAATTCATACTTTTTACCGATGACAGTACGCTTTCTGCGGTCCTTCCGGACCAAAATCCCGCTATAATTGCGGACAGTATAAATAATGAACTCCACAAGGTTTCCTCGTGGCTTAAAGCTAATAAAATAAGCCTTAATATCGATAAAACAAAATATATTACATTCTCATTCAATAAAAATATATCTCTCCCACGCATTAAAATTGGCGGAGGTGAAATCGAAGAAGCCAACACATGTTAATTTCTGGGCATCATAATAGATAAACATCTGACCTTCAAAGAGCACATCGCTCATATTAGTTTTAAATTATCAAAATCCATCGGAATCCTGAATAAAGTCAAAAAATTCCTCCCTGAATCAGCCTTACAAATGCTCTACCGAACGCTCATTTCACCATACTTGCAATACGGAATAGAAGCATGGCACGGAACTGATAAAAATAAAACAAATAAAATTTTTACTCTGCAAAAAAGAGCCATCAGAGTGGTAAAGAACCTAAAATATAATGCTCACACAAATGATTCATTCAAAAATTTAAAAATACTTAAACTTTCGGATCTCCACAAAATCTCCATTTGTAATTTCATTTACAAAACATTAACAAATGATGGCGACAATAGCCTAAAACAATTATTAACTGCGCAAACTGGTCATCATGACCATTCAACCCGAAATAGAAGTAAATTCATGCTTCCTTATTATTCAAAGGCCCGGTCGCAACACAGTATCCTCTTCGTTGAAACTAAAACTTGGAACTCAATACCTGAGGAGATCCGTGAAAGTAATTCTTACAAGGTATTCAAAAGAAATTTTGAGTCTCACATCGTATCAGAATACTAGTCGTGTAAGATCACCAAGTCAAATCTTTCCTCCTACATGTTTGATCCTAATAATGTAATTTGCCATGGTTAATATCGCCGATCTTTAGTCTATTCTTAAATCGTTTATCGAATATACTTTTAATATAGTCCATATGACCTATACTGTAAAATGAAGCATCAAATATCGAGTTAATTATCTCACTGATCAGTCAAGTGCGAAACTAGATTAAGTGAATCAGGTTAAGCTTTATTGTACACCTTAGAATAACGTGATGGTAGGATGCCCTAGAAGTCGCTGAACTTGTTCGGGCCCATTGGTAGCTATACGCAAATTTGACCATTGTAATAGACTTAAGAAATATTCTACCTCTGTAACACCTGTGATAAATAAATTGTTTTTTTAAATTTTTTTTAATGTCTTACTTGTTTACTTTTGCGACTAAGCTCGTAGTTTGAAGAAGTCCAGCGATTTTGATCTACGTGTTACATTGCAGCGAAGCCTTTTGGCAGGGACTGTCAGGACTGCATCTCGCAGGAGCGATTGCCACAGCTTGTAAAGCATGTAGCATCCGAACAAACGCACGTACGAACCTCATTTTTTTGCAAACAACGCACCTCAAATTTGACGAAGACTGGCACCCGCTTCAGTACGCCAGTAGCAGTCAGGTGGAGAGCGCGCACAAGAAAGGCAGCTCTAGACGGCGAGTTCGTACAGTTGATGGGGTTCGCTATAGTTGCAATGAATAATAAAAAAATGGTAAAGCTCGCTCAAAATGGGCTAATGAATGGTTGCTAGAAAGTAGTGTTTGTTCAACTGGGAAATTGCTTAATGAAGTGGATAGGGAGGGAGCGAGAGAGTACAAACGTGCGTCCATACAGACATAGTACGCACCACCCACCAATCTGGCATGCTGTAAAGCACACCTCAACTTCCTCACAGTCTGTGCCAACCTGAAATGAGCGCACACACTCACGATTTCAGCACCCGTTCAGAGTTGTCTGCAAACATATTTGTGCGTGTGAGAGGGCCTTTAGAGTGTGAAGGGGTGACAAACCAACCAATTTAATTTATTCAGAAAAATTTCCATTGTAATAACGTAGGGGAAGTCATGCACAGGAAACGCCTAAATCTACTAATATATCGATTTAAGGGGACTCTGCATTTTATTTTGTAAGAACAATCAACACTGCGTAATAAAACGCCAGGTGCCTCTATGTATTCATAAATAAATTTCCGTTTTGCGCGTCATTTCTAAACTATTACAATAGGAATCTGCTTCCTTGGATGGCATCACAAATACCACTCAAATAATCTGAAAACCACAGCATCTGCTCACTTACATTTAAAAGTAAAACATGTTGCATGAAAATTGAATCTATTAAGAAAATACAGCTTATCGTGGTAACAAGGTATGATAATTTTTTTTAACAACTTCTTGGCTAATAATGATTTAAATTACAAAACACAGATGTTGCTTGCTTGCTTGGTGTGTTCGTCTGAAATTTTTAAGGATGCTTAATGACCGTATCTGGGTACGAGTTTCACCAGTGCACAAGTACGAAGATATTTTAATTGCGGTTACTATTAGGATGGATCAATTTGTAAATCATATCTTGAGCCTTTTAAAGGAAACTATAGAATCCCGTTATTTCTGACGGATCCTGTACACTAGTAAATATATATAATAGTAAATCTTGATGTTTAACATTCTGTTGCCAATTTAAAAGTCGTTCGAAAATAAAGAATATGATGAACAAATGTACAGGGTGCAAACCTGCACCCATTAGGAAATAAAATATTCCTCTTATAAATTGTGAAAAGGTGGAATTGGAGTCGCAAAATTCTGGAAAGGTGAAGTCGATATCGGAGTCGCAAAATCCAAGAAGGTGGAGGCGGAGTCGCTAATTTATTCCTCCGGCTCAGCAACCCTGGTTCCCACCCCACTTTCCCCCTGTAAGTTAACTTCTCTCACTTCGGCGAGAGCTGTTAGTCTGTTTCGCGCCTTCTCAGAAAATGAGCTACGGGCACAGAAATGGGGGGACGTAATAAGGACACTGATTAAGTTCACAAAAGCCTTATCGGTCAGTCGGCAATGAGGCAACCAGTATTGAATCTGATGATATTGTTCGGATGAACTGCACACAAAAACATTAAAAGTAGTAAATTCATTGTGGAAAATTTTCAATATAGACCATGGTACTCCAGTCCAGTTTACTACACAATCACCCACACTCATCCCGCACCGGGAATCATTTCCTCGAAACTGAAAATTTGACTGTAGTTAAGTTTAAATTCAGACACAACTTTACATGAATTTCGCCAATGGTATGTCATAGTCTAATTGAACTGAATAAATATTTGATGAAAATGCTTTCGTGGTAGAAAAAGAGCAACTCTAGTTAGTCAATTAATTTAATAACGATGTAGGCATAGACTATAACCATGTAGTCATAACGCTTATTACCGAAATGGCTGGAACACGTTATGTTCTTGTTTTACGTAGCAGATGATTAAATATTGAAGAATCGGAATGTGTCGCCTTGAAAAAGTGTTGAATATATCGCGACACTCTAGGTTAGCTCCACGTACTCATTTCAAAATAGTTTAGTTCACTTAAGTACGGCCACGTACCATAACAGTCAGCCACCAAAGTGACATCGAAAAAAGTATCAGTTGAGTCTGACTGAAAATGACCAGACTGTCTCGGCCATCTCGCTTACAGAAAATTCCATTGCGAACATTAAATCGCTATATCTTGATAACATCCGCTTTAGTTAGAAATTCGTCAATCATTAGAAATACGTGAATTTTTTTACTCTCCCCCTTTGTGCTAGTGCCTCCCTCAGAAAGCAAGCACGACGTTTAGTTAAGGCCCTGATACACTGGCGTTCATGACTCGAGAAATTGCGGCAGTGGATCCCGCCGCCAGTTGAAGTGAGAACTGGCGACATGATACACTCAGCACGCAAGAGGAATCACCGCGGAATGTATTGCAAGGCGTCAGTCTGTCTCTGCATGTCGTACGGGTAGGTGCACGATTGCCACCAGCCGTTTAGTGCGCCGGATAGAAATAAAGCGCCCATTGCGCTGTGCTTCAGCTTTCTGTAAGAGCTGCTTTTCACATTCTACAAGCAGCCGTATTTTTTAAATGCGTCAATTAAATACAGCGTTAGAGTTTTGTCCACTCAACTGCGGAGCGAGACATAACTGCACACCTCTCTCGTCAACGATCAAAACTGTACTGCTCATCGCAGTGACGCCCGTCTGTTCCCGACATGGTCGGATAGCAGCAAAGCTCGGTGGCCACTCTGCCAACTGGCTGGTGTGCAGGGGTGGGAGGCACTTCGCGAGGCATGCTGACGGTTATCACCGCGATTTTTGCCTAGTGTATCAGGGCCTTTAGATAGGGACCTGTCCTCAAGCTATGAGGTGACTCTTTCCACGCTAGCTTAGTTCGTAGTTTTTAGGCTGGAAGGCAGACGACGTTTCCTGGTCAGGTTTACGCACATAAACCTTACCAATGCTGTCAAGTAGCACCTGCCCCGCAAAGTTTTCACTTCATGGTAAATCGACATAATTTCTCCAGCTTTCCCATCCTTCTAGAGTTAATCGTAGAATTTTGTCAGACGTCGCTTCAAGAACCCTGAACCTAAAGACGAAATTATTATAGAAAAATGCTCAACACACTGGCGAAATAGACATTTAATATTATGGTTAAGTCTTCATTTTCCCATAAAAAAAACATTACGAATTCAACCATCGGAGGGAGCAACTAGTCACAGTGCTGCAATACTACCAAGATGAAATTCTTGCAACTCTCGGACTTTTCCGTGTCTCATCGTGCGTACAAAAACTGCAAGTTATATCGGTTTCGGAAGATGGAATTTCTGATGCTCATAAGCAACTATTTTTCTGCTTTGTATATTTCACATCCATTTCTCCTGCGACTTAATCGTAGCTTTCGTATCTCCATGGTTTCATTCGGGTGTTGTTCGTTCTCTTGCTTATTTTGAATTTGTTCTGGAAGTTCACTGACCAACGTATGAAAATGGGTTATCTGTTTTTGAGAGAACTTTTCCTCAGCTAATACGTTGTAATTGTCTTTTCACTAATATAGCATTCATGTCTTAGAATCATAGTGAAATTTAAGGTATGAAAGAGTCTGTGTAAGCTCAAGTGAGCTTTTTATTTTGATATCTGGAAGTCAAGATTGAACTGGGCGCAATAAATTGATTTCGCCACATTTTATTGTGTATTATCTCTTTTTTAGACTGAGAAATGCTAAAAACCAAACATCGTGTAAGCCCGCAATTTCCATTATTATCAGCACATACGGACAACATACGCAAAATAAAAAGTTTTAAGGTTCGGTCATACAAGCCTCGAGCTCGAAGCTGACAAGTGAATTGAAGGCATGAACGTTTCCACAATATTCTTCATTCACTTGAAGTCCACGTTATGGATTTCCGCAAATTGCCACACTTTGGGCTGTCACCCCAGCTCCAATATGCGAATGCTCGCTTTCTCTGGAAGCCTTCTGATGCAGCAGGCATCTAGCTAAAAAACGAGATACCAAGAGAAAGAACTGAACACGATCATGGCTCGTGCTCGTGTGCAGTCACTTGGTGTGAATGAATTGTTGCAAGTAGAATCTGTATTATCCTTCAACTCGTGAGAAGTGTTGCTAATGATATCCAAACCTGGACACTAAACATTAAACTAAGCCCTTGTTTATAACGGAAGTCAAAATTGTCATCATAATTAACGTTAACTTCAGAAATCACTGTCGAACAAATTAGTCAGTACAGTATTTCTGTGGTGAACGCAAGCTCACAAACTACATGAGCATTTAAAAACAGATTAGACTTCAACGGTTTCCTTTTTTTATTTTGAATAGCGATGTAACCAGGGGTGTAGTATCAACAAATGTGTATTTTCAATGTTGGAGGCGGCATTTTCCGTAATATTTGCAGTTATTTCTTGCAATGTACAACAATTTCCGAGTGGTTGCCCTCCGGACCATAAGGTCTCAGGGCCAATAGATCATACTGTATGATGAAAACTTTGAAATGCTGATTTTCATGGACATTATACATCTCACGGTCAAAGGGGAGATTAGTTGAGGAGCATGAGGGGAGCACGGATTGAGGTAGGAAGCATGGAAAAGCTTTCTTCGACAGACTTGGTCGTTATAATTAAACTTTCAAAGATTAACGAAATAAATTCAATTTAAAATCAATGAGTATAGAATACCAAGAGATGAGGCAATAGATAAAAATTTTTATAAAATGATGTGGACGCAAACGAAAGGTTAAGGATGCTCGAGAGTAGTCGAAGCGTGGTTAAGAGTTGAAGGTTTGTCGAGAAGGCCCTAAAACTCAGGATTAAGGTGGCGCTTAAACAACTGAGAGGGTGTTCCTCGGTTAAGTAAAGCCTTACAGTGTCGTGTATCATTTTTTAAGACGAATCGACGCCATGTAGGGCTGAAACTTTGTCAAACGGGAGGTAGTTGGCCACTGGCACAGCGTACATGAGCTAAAAAGTGACCGAGCGCCAAGAGCATCACTGTCTCTAGTATCATAGGACTAGTTTACCTAGTTCCTGAGTACCGGAACACCGGCATAGCTAACCTTACAGAAGCACATTCGCGTATGGTTTTTTTCACCCCTCAAAGAAATTGAAAACTTGGCGAATGCCTAGTGTTTTGAACGACCCCAAAATCGAACTTTAATGTTTTCATGCATTCATTCCCTTTTTTGAGGATTAGTATCCACTAATTGGGTCTGTGGTTGATTACCCCTGATGCTCTTCTATCAGTAACAGCAGAATGCAGGCTGGTGAGACAGAGACATCTTTATGCCATCATTTCCCACACACTAAAAACTGACGTGTTGTACATATTCATTATTCAAACGTAACATCGCATTACCCAACCTCGTTTCATTACTTAAATTCATGTTCAAAACTAAAGTGCGCTGATGGAGCCGCTCTGAGCAAGGGAATAAATAAAATGGATCAGTAACAACAGCGCCAATCTTTTAGGCCGCCGTCACACGGAGACCAAATGGCAACGTTTCGTCATAATCATCTACAGTCAGCGGCACTACTCAGTCTGTCCAGGACCACGAAACAATCAGATTTCAGCCTTAAAAGTTAGTTTGACCAAACTGGTCCCAACCTAAGGCTGAAATCTGTCAGTTTCGTGGCGCTACACAGACCGAGTAGTGCCGCTGACTGTAGACGACTATGACGAAACGTTACCATTTAGTCTCCGTGTGACGGCGAGCTTACACAGAAATAGAAACAATTGGCAGATTTCTCAAGAAAGCAACGTCATAAGTAAAATGAACGTTATTCTCTAATTTTGTAACATTCTATTTGTTACTACGTTGCAGCAAAATCGCGAAGACCTGAGTTTGCCTCAAGTTCTAGCAGTATGAAAGCTTCGAAATTATATATGCTAGTACACTGTTTTTTGAACACATAAATTTCACTTGTTTCGATGTACGCAGGATTATGGCTGAACAGTTTATCAACACATTTCTTTCCTTCGTCATAAAAGAAAAATAATCTTGTTTGGAAGGATGCCAAATTGTTTAGTTTGTAAAGTTCAGCGATTTTATAAATGTGACCTAGCAATTTTCAATTACTTCTACTGCAATTTTTGGAATTTTTCGTAGCTCGTAACCAGTGAGCATTAAGCAAATGTTTTGTTTTAAAAGCACCCGTTTTAAGCTAAAATAACAACGAATCAAGCGTCGAATTTGTCGTTTGGGATATTTGCTGAATGAAAGTACTAAAGTGGTAACTATTTTACACTTCTGAGAGATCCCCTCAGGGGGATACAACTGTTGTATCTATGGGAACTAGCGCTCCCAGGGGGCAAATGTGAGGACCCGAGCTAACGGTTAACGCAACGAAACTCAACGAAACGCTGCTTACGACCTAATTTAAATGTCTCTGTAACTGTTTCTGCAATTGACTTACCTTTAATGATAAACTGTTAAATTGATCTTATGGTCGCAGACGACATGCGTAGAGGGGAGCAGTAAAGAACCCGCATCCGTGCTTTAATGTTGATTGTATCAACACCTCTCATTATTAATAATATTACTATTTTGAGAGAGCTGACCGTCACTTTGAGTTAATAGGTTAAACAAAATTGAAATTCGTACGCTGAAGAATCCCTTAAAAATTTCAGACGAATTCGAATTTATTTTTACTGAACTTTTGGAAACTGCCGATTTAGCAAAATAGTATTAATTTCTAAAATTGAGTGATTGCGCCCTTTAAAAACGTGACTGAGTTTATGGAACTAGACCAATCTCTTAAGCTAGGGAGAAAAATTCTGCCGGAAATCGATAGGCAGGTTCAACGAGAAACGAGCTTACTACTAAAATGTCCGACGGTAACCTGAGGGAACTGTGCGTTCAAGAGGAGTTGAAATAGAGATACGTGAAGCGAGAGACCGCAGACGCAGGAGACCAGACTTGGAACCAGCTCACGCAGTACCGATGAACGCGGGTAGATATAAATTTCCTGGCTCTTTCTAAATCCTATAATCGGTAAGAATAATAACTGCCAACACTGTTGGAAACAGGTTTGAGTGAAAGCCGAAACAACAGTAGCTCGTCTAATATCCCAAACAAAAAATCAAATCGGAGGAATGATGTATTGGTCAGTTACCGTTCATCTAACGTGGCACAGTAAGCTCTCTTGATTTCTGGAGCTTTTTTGTGAAACAAGCTTCCCCAGCGTACCAAAAACTCTAAAACTGTAAAAGAATTTAGAGTAAATGTGTCACGTCATTTTGCATCTGTCGTAGGGCCTGCAGCATTTCGGTCTGAATTTCCCATTTACCTGTAATTTTAATTTTTCTGAAATTTCTGTTAGAGAATAGAAATTATTTCATTTTACGTTTGCTAAGCCATTCCAATATTGATCTTACTTATTTCTGTCGACTATAATGAGCACCACAGCCGTCAGTTCAATGCAGCGGAATGAAGGTCGTTTTTTCCATAATTAGTATTTCCTTATCTTAATTTTTTTCGTTTTCTCTTTTCTGTATTTATCTTAAACGTCCGTATGACAAACATATTCTGAAATACATTTCTTGTGTACACCAATATACCGGTTTGTAGA
>JACJUY010010641.1:17234-28351 GCA_014220935.1 Platorchestia sp. MABIK
TGGTGTATTGATTGATTATGACTTTGTGATCATAAATATTTCTAGCCTTTAGGTTGTGACCTATTGAAAATGACTGGTCTTTGCCAAAACCTGAAACTTTGGTGTGAGAAATAAAGGCTTCTAATTTTCGGGTTACGTAATCGCTATTGATAATGAAAATTCAAGTAGCTTATTTTCATGTTAATAACTGTAATCTAAGTTTTTTTCAGCTATATGTAGTACTTATGTACTTAAAATTTATTTCTATGTTTTGTTTACTTCCTTGTCTTTAAGTCAAGTTAACATGTGTTAATAATGAACATTTCTGCTCATTTCTAAAGTTATTCCTTCAATTTTGCTTGGTTCTTCTAGAGTTATATTATATTTCACCATTTCATTTACATGCTTAACTTTTATCTTCTGATCACTCCCCAGTTTCTAAGTAAGCCTACGCTCGAATGGAAATTTTTATAATTATGTTATCACAATTTTAAAAACTAAAATAGTGTCTGTTTCTCAGCGTTAAATAATTAATGACTTTTTCTTAAGAAAGTTTCGGAAATGTAAGGTAATCAAAATCGGTATTGGGACACTTGAAAAAATAAAGTACAATGTGAAAGAGCTGCAGTGAAAATAATATCACAACACTAGCAAATACTTCACTTAGTCACACACACATATTGTAACTGAAAGCAATGGACTATCTCTGTTGCAATGATTGTTGCATTTATGCGATAGTACAAATTTTTTGCTGGAAACGTACCAAATTTTTCCACAAATACAAAATGAAAAGAACGTGGCCTTTTATTAAAATAAGAAAGTGTCGAAAACAAAGTAAAAAGTCAAACGAGAATATAAGACAGTATCATACTACGCACATAGAAGCTAAAAGTGGTTTTTGTTCGTAAACAAAACGTTCCGAAAACGTCAAACCCCTGCGACGAAAGCAGAGCAACTTTTACCCATTACTAGTGCACACGGCCCGTCAAAAAATTATAGGGTTAGATTTCGGACCAACTGAGCTTAAACATGGCTTTACCATGATTTCCCATGCTATTCTATGGCTTTCCTATACTTTAAGTCTCAACTGCTGATATTCTATACAACCTAATCGAACCTAACCAACAATACACGTATCCGTGTATTGTTGAAAGCTCCTGAACTTAAATATTGAAATCTGCAGTCATATATTTTTCTTCCAAACACGTGATAGTCTCCGGCGTCTTTCTTGCTGTCGAAGTCTTGCTACTTCTCTCTTGCGGTTGGACACATTTCTATCCATGGTGGCCTCTTTTGCCTGAATTTTATTCTGAAATGTCATCTATTATCCCTTCGAAGCTTTTCAAGAAAATCAAAATTTCGAAAACAATAACTCAAGTTACAAAATCTATGGCCTTATACCCAGTGGTATCCAGGTTACTGGTCGAACGAATTAAAAACACTTATTTTTGCATTTCAATTAAAAATATCAAAGCGACATGATGAATTTATACAGAGAAAGCTCCATTGAAAATTTCAATTTTAAAAATAAGCCGATTGCGTATTGTGGATACCATAATCAAGAGGGGGACGGACGCGGCTACTTTTATAATAGTGATAACCAAGATTTAAAATAACGTTGAGCAATAATTTGCCACCTATTCTGCATTGTTACCCTGCATAGTGTAGGTACAGAGGAGAAAAGGTGGTGTGCAAATTCTGCCTACCATATCTTCATGTATGTGTGATATTTCATAAATTTGTGGGTTTCGAGCATAGTGATTGAGTAAACTATTGTAATTTCGTTGAATCGGAGCATACTTAGGAATAAATTAAGCTGCTGATACTTATCTATGCTAATCAGGGTAAGCACTGCCTACTTTGCCTGCTCAGAAGACACCTGTCAGTAATATATATATAATAGTGTACACGACCCGTCATAAATGACGGGATTCGATATTGTCGTTATATTAATCTTCCAGATGTGGATAAATTAATCCATCTAATAGTAGCTACGATTAAAATATTATTGGCTTGCGCACTGATGAAACCCGTATCACAGATCCGATCATTGAGCGTCCTTTCAGAGGGTGAAAGGGACAGACCAACCTACCAATTTTTTTTGTTCAATACTGAAAAGTACATTGTAATAACATAGAAACTTAAAAACGAAGAAAATTCCGAGAAAATTGATCATCTTTACTAAAAAACGTTTCGGAGTCCTGCTCCATCATCAGTTCAAGAACAAGAAAAATGAATTGCGTCTGAAATAAAAGATCAGAGTACAATGAATTGTAGGTACTAAAAATGTATCATGAAAATAAAAATACAAAGTATGACACTAACAAAAACAAAGGATATAATACAGATGCACAAATAAATATATGAAACAAATAAGCATGAAATGAAATACGGTTGGTACTGACGAAGATCTACCTATTCACTATTTGCAATGGGTACGAACTGTCCATATTGTTCAAATTCGAATTTGAATTCTTACGATCATATTTTACAGCTAATGGGTTTCCGCTGGGTCTTATTAATTCGAAAATTAAACNGTCCGATAAGCTGTCTCATGAATTGAAATTACTGTGTGCGAAATATTTCCTTAATTTTACTTTACATGTCACTCAGGTTAATAATTCCAAAATTGCTTCTTTTTTTCGGTACAAAGACATGCTTCCCACTGATATGCGAGCCTCTTTGGTGTACTCTTATAGTTGTGTGCAGTGCACATCTTCGTACGTCAGCATGACGTCACGAAATTTTTATATCAGAGTCGCAGAGCATAGAGGTAAAAGCTTCCGTACTGGGAACCAACTAGCTCACCCATCGCATTCTGCAGTGCGAAATCATGCCGAAAAATGCAATGTTCCTATATCTCCTAACGATTTCAAAATTTTAGACTCAGCTTCAACCCTTTATGACCTCAGAATTTTAGAATCCTTGCATATCTTCAAACGAAACCCGAATTTGAACAATATGGACAGTTCGTACCCATTGCAAATAGTGAATAGGTAGATCCCCGTCAGTACCAACCGTATTTCATTTCATGCTTATTTGTTTCATGTATTTATTTGCGCATCTGTATTATATCCTTTGTTTTTGTTAGTGTCATACTTTGTATTTTTACTTTCATGATACATTTTTAGTACCTACAATTCATTGTACTCTGATCTTTTATTTCAGACGCAATTCTTTTTTCTTGTTCTTGAACTGATGATGGAGCAGGACTCCGAAACGTTTTTTAGTAAAGATGGTCAATTTTCTCGGAATTTTCTTCGTTTTTAAGTTTCTGATAAGGTTGCGATTAAAGCAAACCACTGACGTGTTCGGATATATTAATAACATAGAAGTTATGCACAGAAAATACCCAAATGTACTTATTCATTTATTTGTTTAAGGAGACACTTGGCATTTTATTTGATAAGAATAATCAACACTATATAGGGTGTTTTTATGCGGACAAACTTCAATCATAGGTGCAAAAACTCAAAATAAATCGATTTCCACGAATGATATAATGGCAAAACTCCTTGGCTTCCGAGTTATAAGGACTTGAAGAAACTTTAAAACTCAAAGTAGGATACCTCGTGCGCGCCAATGTTAACGCTAGTCTTGATAGTTCGGACTCCAATAAAGCAGTTTTTTATCATTTTTAATATAAAACCTGCAAGCATTTTACCATTGCAAAAAATTTGCAATTTATATGTTCGTTAGGAAATTAACACTAAGTCATCAATGATAAACTTTAGTCGCTATTTCATTAAATTAATAAAAAGTGCAAACATTATTTAATGCTTAATAGCTTGAAACTGCAGATACTTTTCCTAACCGTAAAATGTTTGCAATTCTCATTTTAAAAATATCAAAAACCTGTTTTAGTGGAGTAGGAACTATAAAGACTTCACCTTTACACTTTAAATTAATCTAAGTCAAGGTCAATTTAATCCAAGTCAAGGTCAATTTAATCCAAGTAAAATTTAAATTAAACAAACCCTAAGTTGAGTTAAGAATTGACGTAATCACTCGTTAATTTGAGCGTTTTTTGTATTAAATATGCCTCTATTGTCTGCAATGGGCAAGACAATCGTTTTTCATTTCAGCAAGGAATACATATAATTTCCGCCGGTGTCCGGTGCAGCGATCTGAAGACAAGCTGTTGTAAAATGTGGTAAGTATCCAGTATCAGGAGGCAGAGTGTGATTCAGATCTTTGAGCGGTGTAAAAGATACAAGTCAGTTATAAAAACTTCTTATTATACTACTCACTAAAGTTATTTTAAAATTCTACATTTGTGGGAGTGTGTATTCATTCAAATATCTATGTTCAAAAGGTAATTTTATGTTACACATACATACATATAGAAGTATCGAGGAATTATTTACACTCAAATAGAGATTTATATGCGTGAAATTTCACTTTATCACATGTATGAAATATAAACAGGCTACTACATATGATTATAAGTGGACGAGATGTATATTTAATACAAAAAAATATAGCAACGAAATCATTTTTTCGCTCGTCCAAACGATTTTCCTAAAAACAAGTTAAAATTTTTTCCTCGACATAAATGATATATTTGCCTTGGCTTATTAATTTGAAGGGATGGCAACACTTTTATTGCTATTGCAGGAATGTATGAGTGTGGTAATGTACTCCTATAAATTGTATTCAAACGGAATCGTACATAAGTACTCGGTGAATCGCATTTGTATATTTCTCTTAAAGATTAAATCTACATAACGTCCAATATTAATCTCACGGATTCGCATGTATGTGATTTCATACATGTGATAAAATGAAATTTCATGCATGTAAATCTCTAAATGGGAGTAAATAAATCCCCGATACTGCTCTGTGTAACATAAAATGACCTTTTGAACATAAATATTTGAATGAATGCATTCTACTATTAACGTAGAATTTTAAAATAACTTTGTGAGTAGTACAACACAAAGTGAACTGGTTATATTTTATATTTGACTGGTATCTTTCGCGTCGGTCAAAGATCTGAATCACACTCTGCCTCCTGATGCTGGATACTTAGCACATTTTACGAAAGCTTGTCTTTAGATTGTAAGGCTATTTGTAACACAGGCGAAAGTTTTATGTATTCCTCGCTGAAAGGAAAAACGATTGTGTTGCTCATCACATCTAATAGAAACATATTAAATGCAAAAAACGCTCTAATTAACGAGTGATCGAATCAATTCTTAACGTCACTTAGAGTTGGATTAATTTGAGCTTGACGTGGATTAATTTGAACCAGACGTGAATTAATTTGAACTTGACGGATTAAATTGAACTTGACTTGGATTAAAATGAGCCTGACTTGGATAAAATTGAACTTGACTTGGATTAATTTGAAATGAAAAAGTTAGCGCTAACATTGGCGCGAACGTGGTATTATACTTTAGGTGTCAAAGTTTCTTCAAGTCCTTATTTTTCCAAAACTAAGGAGTTTTGGGCATTTCATCATTCGTGAAATTGATTCATTTTGCGAAAAAATATCCTATATATAGAAAATGAAACGCTAGGTCTCTCCATCAATTTAAAAAAAAATGCGTTTTTGTGTGTAATTTCCCATGTATTATTACAATGGGAATCAGCTTGATCATTCAAATGATGTAAAAATCGGGCATTTACTCACTTTTATTTTTATGGAAAAATTTTGCCAAAAAATTGAATCTATTGTTGGGAAAATGCAGCTTATCGTGGTAAAAAGGCATGGCAAATTTGTTTAAAATTTTTTTGCTAATAATAATTTGAAACATAACACACAGTTGTTGCTTGCTTGGTTGGTGTGTGCGTCTGTGACGTTCATAAAGATGCTTAATTAACGACTGTATTTGTGATACGAGTTTCACCAGTGCACAAGTACAAGAATATTTTAATCGCGAGTACTATTAGGGTGGATCTATTTGTTTGTCATCGACATCTTGCAACTTTTTTAAAGGAAACTATCGAATCCCGTAATTTTTGAAAAATCGTGTACACTATACCATTTACAAGCTGATTTGCTCCAAATGAATTTTGATTTGCTCCTCGTGAAAATAGAATTGCTCCAAGTGAAATTCGATTTGATCCTAGTGAAAATAGAATTGATCCAAGTGAATTTTGATTTGATCCTCGTGAAAATAGAATTGCTCCAAGTGAAATTTGATTTGTTCTCTTTCATTTTGCAATTGATCCAAATGATTTTTAGATTGCTATAGTTTTAATATCAAAATTGCGGAAACTTTTTTCAGCCTGCGTATTTAAAATATTTAAAACACTACATATTGTTTTATATTGTAGAATTAAAAGGGCGATTTTTGAGAAATCTAATACGTACAATGAAAAGAAGAACCAATATAAAAGGGAACATTCTTTTTAATTGCAAACGTTTCGGAATCTATGATTCCATCATCAGTGCTGTAAAACAAGAAACGAAAAACGATAATGAACAAATTGAGGAAAACTATATAAAAGAAATTAATATCACTATACCTAAATCGAAAAATAGTTATGCCTAACCATTAAAAATAAAAACACAATTTCTCCTAAACATTCGAAACCATAAGTACACATACACCTAAATTCTAGCAATCAAACCAAACCACAATAACATCTACACAAAGTAACAGAACTGCAAACATACACACACACATTCAAACACACTCATATTTACACAGTTGGGGCAATATTTAATTTCATCGCACTTTGATCATTGTTTAGCTGAGGTCAATGGGTAAAAAGGTTTCTTTCTTTGTTTCTTTGGTCAAAGTGTCTCAGATATGACTCCTTTGTATAATGGTTTGATAAGAAATAATGGTTCATTCAACAAAAATCATATTCTGTATTTTTTTGTAAATTACACTCTGTAAAAACTCGGTATCTTTGTACGCATTGTTGGAATAACATAACTTCACAAAGAAAAATACGAGTATATTTCACTAAGATTCTATCAAATAGCATTATAAAGCCGATAAAATTCTTGTGGAATAATTTTAAATTGAAAATGAGCAAATCAAATTTCACTTGGAGCAATTCTATTTTCACTAGGATCAAATCAAATTTCACTTGGAGCAATTCTATTTTCCCGAGAAGCAAATTATAATTCACTTGGAGTAATTCTAATTTCGCGAGGATCAAATCAAAATTCACTTAGAGCAAATCAACTTGTAGATGGTATAGTAGATATATATTAGTAAAACTAGATTTTTAACATTCTATTGCCAATTTAAAAGTCGTTCGTCCATAACGATCATACTAACCATATGTACAGGTTGCAACACTTGCAAACAGTAGTATTCATCTAATAAATTGTGATTAGGTGGAGTCGGTATCGGAGTCGCAAAATTCTGGAAAGGTGGAGTCGGAGTCGGAGTCGCAAAATTCTGGAAAGGTGGAGTCGGAATCGGAGTCGGAGTCGCAAATTTATTCCTCCGACTCCGCAACCCTGCTTAAAGCTCTGCGATCAGTTAACACTGAACCCAATTCCAGAAATAAATATATTTATTGCACTTGCTTAATGATTCAAAAATAGAATAGATCACGACCACTGAGGGCATTTCTGTGAATAGAAGAAATTAAAAATATAAACAGACAAATGAAATAAAGCTCACGTGAAAAAATTATCTCCATGTTCGTGTGCTAAACAAGCCAAGAGTTTCATTTTTGCGTGTGTTTGTTTACGCGTTTCTAGATGTGCGTGTTGTGTTGCGCGATGTTCTTTATAAATTACTTTGTGACTAACCTTTTCTCAATACTTGATTGTCATTTACGTTGGTGTTTCAATCTGCCCAGGTGTGGCTTTTTTTTCTCACTTCGATTTAACTAATAACTTAGGAGTTCCGACGAATTCTTTAGTAGCATTTGAATTATTCATAAGTTGTCAGCCATCTCTTGGAATACAAAATTTCCATGAGATGATTTTTTTTATTTTGTATTCAACTTTCCCTTGATAGAGTTAAACTATTAGCACTCCACGTATGGTTTGTCAATTAGTACGCCTCGTATAGTTTGTCTATTTGTATGCCTCGAATGGTTTATCTATTTGTACGCCTCGGATAGTTTGTCCATTAGTACTCCTCGTATGAAAAGTTGGAAAGTACTGGCCTCGTATGGAAAGTACTGGCTTTAGCCGGTCAATGAAGACAGGTTCTTCGGCACCCGATGGTAGAGTTATCACGAAGTATTTGTTGTCGAAACGCTCGCGCACAGGATACGGTCCAGAGCGCGGGGCTTTGAGCGGCCGTCTAACTCTGTCTACACTCATCCAGACGTGAGTACACGTCTTTAGAGCAGGTGGCAAGAAGGTTTTGCGTTTCTCGTGGTGCGTGGAGGGTAACGATGTCGAAAGGTCTAAACTTCGCATTTTCTTTGCTAGCAGACTGATTTTTGTCTTGTTGAAATTTTCCGTTGCGCTCCTCTCAATAATCGGCTGATGGAGCAGAAATGATGCGCCTGTTACTGCTGTGAATGGCGAGAAGTTTGACTCGTTAAGCCCGTATTAGACGGTGGCAAAAAGTGTGAACTTTTGCTCGCAGCATCGCTAGCTCCATCCATTTCCTCTCTTTCTGCCGCAACTCTGCTCTCGTTGGCGTTGTTGCAGCGTACAAAAGTGGCAACTTTCGTGTTCGCTCTCCGCGCGATAGCAAAGCATGCATTGCATGCAGAGGCTGCTGCCCAGTAGTCATTCAGACTTCGTTCATGAAGCATGTTTGCAATTAGCTGTCCTCTCCCTTCTCCTGCTCCGCTTGCTGACTCCAGTAGGCGGTCGACAACATTATTCATAGAAATCTTAAAAACGCACTCATGTTTATGGAGAGAGATAAGTAGCGAGTATAGAGATAGATCTCTACGAAAAATAGCACTGAACAAGATCTTTAAAGAAATAAAGCCAGAGATTGAATTAACTCCCGAGTAAACAAAAAATAAATAAATAAACTTCAGTCACACTTCAGGCGGAAAAACAAAACTAAAAAGATTCTCAGAAATCAGGTACAGGAACTGACGAAATAGTATTCCCAAATTGTAATTCCAATTCCCAATAGTATTCCCATTCTTAGGCGAAGGTGACACTCATTGCGCCTCTTCTTAATCATTGGATGAAATACTTCATTCTCAGCCTGATGTAGGTAACAAATTAATTCTCACACATGTATTATTGATACTCTGGTTTCCTGTATAAAAATTACTACGATGATTTTTTTCGGAAGTTCGAAATCACAGTAGCGCGATTTCAGTTACAATAATTTGCAAAGCCTGAGTTGCGGAAGTAAAAAATGACGGAAATTAGCATGGTTTACACTATTTATACTTTTTCAGGAAAGTAAGTGTTCACGTATAAATTTATACTAAACTGCTTTGTAAAAATTTTCAATTTGTTTGTCTAATACTCATATTTATTATTGTTCAAAATACAATCAGTAAAGTGTTACTGTTCGTATGTCAGCCTGATGACTAAACCAAGCATTAAATGATCCAACGAAATATATAATAATGTCGTGATAGACATTTCTTCACTAATATCAGTGCTATTTTAATGTATGATAAATATTATTTATGATGGTACCTGCTCTTAAAATGAGAGTTATTTGTACCGACGCACATGTTGCAATTATGTGTACAAGTGCCTCATTATTACCAGTATTGGATGTTTTTCATATTTTTAATAATCAATTTGCATTCCACCATGCAAAAAAAAACTTAATTGCCATTCAGCGTAGTTGCATTCCCGGGAGCAACGCATTCCAAACCAGTTTTTAATCAAATATATTTGACGATGATGTTAAGCCCTGTTAATTTCATAATTTTTTTTTAGATGGGAAATATATTTTGCTGGTATCAGACGCTCTAAAATAATATCAATGCATTTATTTAACCATTTTTAAATTACAGTGAATTAACCGTAGAAAATGAACATGACTTGATAGACATGTATTGCTAAATACAACAATGAAAACAAATCCGTTTTTTTCCAGTTTTATCCGTGTGCTCTGTAGGCCCTTTGCATTAGAGAGCGCCATTATGACGACACCACCCACGGCCGAGTTTCGTGCGCTACTGAGCAGTCAGCAGTGACCAGTGAGCGCAGGGCTCCCACTCTAAATTTTCAGATAAACCTAGATTGAACATGAAAAAAACCCAGATTCGTTCAAAAAAACCTAGAAGTGTTGTTTTAACAAGAAAAAAGTGAAAAGGTAATATACATGAGTGAAAACAATGATGTAAATGCTGATTTTAATCTTATTCCACCCCTTAATTCTCTTTTGCAGAGCAAATATCGACATTAAGACGACTTTTCTGTTGTGCATGTCGTTTTTCATGACGCTGGTGATATACTCCGTTGATGACATCTCTTACCAATTTCGGTTTAGGTTTCCAACCGTGTCAGGTTTTCCACTCTTTCCATTAACCATTCTTCTTTGAAAAATTGCTTATGTCACTTTTTAGACATCGATTTCGGAGGGCTAGCCAATTTGAATACTAGTGCATCTAAAATATGAAATTAAATATGTTTAATAAAATTTTAGACTTTCACTTTAAGAGAATGTACAACCAGTTCTACGATCAAAATGCACGTCACCTCACTGCAACAAGCCAAGCAAATCGAAGCAACACAACTTACACAAGCTCACCATGAACTGCTCCGTTCCCGGCTTGGTCGGGCTTGCAAGTCGTAAGATACTCTTTCGTTACGCGTTTTACAAGGGCGAGAAACAGATTAAATACCTTCTGCCTCGTCCGTTTCGCGTAGTTTTGTATTTAATATGCATTTTCACATGGTTTAGACCCAGAAATTCTTGACTTCATTATGCAATTTACTCGAGGGAATGATGAATTTACTTTCTGACTACAAAAAACCCAGATTTGGCAATATTTCAAAAAATTAAACCTAGAAACCCAGGCGGGATCGAAAAAACCAAGATCTGGGTGGGAAAACCCATGAGTGGGAGCCCTGAGTGAGCGCCGCGCCGTGTGTGTGGCTGGTGAACACCGCATCGTATAATAACATTGCAGTGTGTTGGTGACGGCGGCTGCCATGACTTCGCAGAAGAGAGCGCATCTCTCGCACTCATAAGTGCCACTTTTTGCCACAGTTTAATATGGGCTTTATTAGGCACGCTTCTAATGCCTAGAAGAACGATTGGTAACGCGTCGAGCCA
>JACJUY010010642.1:2909-19890 GCA_014220935.1 Platorchestia sp. MABIK
GTTCTGGTGCACTTTTAACAAGTTGGATAAGTAATAAGTAAGTTGGAAGTAATTGTAGATCGAGCCTTAACATTAATTGAAAGTTTTTCAAATTCTTATCCACCGAAAGTCCCAGGACTCGGTATCCACGGACTCGCTATCCACTCGGTATCCGCTGGTGCACAAACACGATTGCCCAGCGCTTTAAACACGTATCCTGTTTACGCTAATACTGTCGTCGGGCTCCTGGAGATTCTCCTGGGGATTCTCCACGGTCTAATTTCGTTGTGGGGAATTACTCTTTCTGGGGAATTACTCGTTCTGGGGAATTACTCTTTCAGATAACATGGATCTCTATCGTGGTTTTCCCCAACGTCAGAACACGTTTGCTCTGCATCTCTTACCGATGACTTTTAAATCACAACAAATGAATCGTACCAAAAACTCGACTAAATCATCCCCAATAAATCATAAAAATCCGACTAGACAACATAAAAATGCATAGATGCAAAATCCTCTATCTGCTAAATATTTATTACACAAAATAAATAACCGGCAAAATTCAATTCTTACCCAGGAAACAGGAAACGTTTCAAAAAGTTCCTGTTCAAAAACCGTTCAAACAAACGCGTTCAAACATGTTCAAATACCACCGGAACACCATCCCTCTCACACAAGGAGAGATTGCTCCGTCAATCAATAATCGAAAACGTCACAATGAACGTAAAAAAAAATTGTCGGGAAAACCAAATACAGTGTGAGAAACCAAATCCGCCCATGCTAGACAACATGGCACCACAACGATTTCAAATAAAACACGGGATTTACCAGCAAATCAACAGTAAATTCACAATAAAACAGTATCTGTAGCAGTACAGTCACATCAACCTGCTAGAGCTCCACCAGAGCTGAACGGCTCACTATCGCTGAGGCCGGAAGCCGCAAGCACCGATAGCTGCTAGGTAAACATCTCAACACAGCACACCCGAAGATATACTGACATAAAAAACAATAAAAACTGAAACGCAATTCGTAACGTATCGCCGAACATTACAAAAAAAAAATAACCTTAAGTTCGGAAACATCTCTGTGTCTATCACTCACAAAATTCACAAAAAATCCCAAAAATTAAACTTGCTCGTGAATTAAATCTGCGGCTCACGTCTAAAATCGAGCCACTTCGTCCAAAAAAAAGTAAGTAACCTCTTATAGCGTGATCACAAACTGCGGACGAAAACAAAAATTAAAATTTGTATCCACGTCCGGACACTTCTTGAAAATATTCACTCATTCCTCATCGTCGTGAAAACGGTGCTTCTGGTCATCAGATAAAAAAAGTAAACCGAGGGTTTTACTCAGAGTATTAAAACTCTACCGAATCGCGCTGCTGAGAGTACTTCTATGTTTCCCAACTCCGGAATTAGGCGGCCAACCTGACTCCGTGGTGGTCAACACTCTTCCTCAGTTCAAATCACAGCGACCAGGCTCCGTCTTCTCTACAACAATCAGAGAAATGTGGGACTACTACTTACGCCGAAACGATTTTCACCTTTGAAACAGAACACGAACAGCACTATTCAACAGTTCTACAGTTAATAACACGACAAAACACAAGCACGAACAGCACTATTCAACAGTTCTACAGTTAATAACACGACAAAACACGAGCACGAACAGCACTATTCGACAGTTCTCGCACAATTGCAGAATACTCATAAAAATCTCCTTTCGCTGTCGCATCTTTCCGTGCCTTGGGATGCCCGATGATCACACATTTCGTCCTAGATAACTCTGTCTAGAGTCGGGAAGTTCCTTTGGTCCTGGAGGGTTTCTGTTGGGTGCGCCGTAATTACACCGCCTATGCGTTGCGATTCCTTCGTTACTGCAGCGCCATCACGCTGGATAATTAGTTGCGTCACGGAACAGCTTCCGTGGGGTTGGGTTTTCTGATCTGCGATGCATATGAACACTTGATAATTGCAGCCTCCGTAGATTGTCATCGACCTTCGTTAATGGGTCGCGTTGCTCGTTTCTTGGTTCTCCCATGGTTAATCTCTGGATCGTGGTGGGCTTATCTCATCACATCACTGTCACTTCACTCCACTTTACTTTCACCCCCTTCACTCTCGCAAAAGTCTCGGGCGCTAACGTAGGTTTTGGCAACGTCCCTGGTCATCACGGCGACGTTCCTGTTCGTCACAGCGCAAAATGTTGAACGATGTCCTTGTTGGAGAATTCTTCGGAGAAGTCACTCTATCACAACGTCCGTGTTGGCGATCACACTTTATCGACGTCACTCTCTCACAATGTCGATGTTCGGGCGCCAATGTAGGTTTTCGAGGTTATATATATATATATACGATATATATCAACCCTGAGGTCCTAGGGTGTCCAATCAGAATTGGTTCTAGAGTTCGTCTACGTCTTTCACGAGAAGGGGTGGGGGGTGGTAGTGACACGCAGTTACGATGATGCTTTATTGCAGTGATGTGCTCTGAGATATACAAGTACAATGAACGGTACACGGGCGGGGCACCGCCCAGCACCTCTGTGCTGGCACACGCCACAGACTCGGCGGTGACTCTCTGACTACTTCTGCCTAACTCTGGCTACAGCGCATTATATACGTAGCCGTATCTAAAGTGGGCTTTCCCGCATTGATAATAACACAAGAATAACAACACAAGAAATTCCACTCCGACAAGACTTGTGTCAAACTTTTTCATAGAAGCCAACTGCTTCGGTTTGGATGCTTAGAGACCGTTACCGGTGTACAGCTGTACGCACATTTGACATCCAGTCGTGTGAGAATGATTCAGTACATGGAGCAATATTTCAAGGTATATTTATACACTGAAATATAAATTTAAGAATATAAATTTATTTATAATAATCTGAATATATACCTATTTATACATTAAAATATAAATTTACACGTTGACTACAATAGATGATTTTGCACTGAAATATAAACTTACATGTTGAATTCAATATATGTTTATACATTGAGACATAAATGTATACATTCGGCCTCCAGTGCTCCCCATGGTGACGAGAGATGCGCTGTGCGGGAACAACTGAAGCTGTTACTTAATTTGGTAGAAAAGATAATAATTATTTGAACGAAACACGTCATCATAATTATTATATTGTATTGGTGTGATGACTGACGTAGTTAGTGAGGCCGGTAACTAGAAGGCCTTTGTATTGATGTGATTAATTAGCTTTTTAATTAAGTAATTTGTCGGCTGTCTAATTAATGTAATTAGTCGGCTTCCTAATTGACGCAATCAGTCGGCTTCCTAATTAAAATAATCAGTCGACTTCCTAATTAAAATAATCAGTCGGCTTCCTAATTAAAATAATCAGTCGACTTCCTAATTAAAATAATCAGTCGACTTCCTAATTAACGTAATCAGTCGGCTTCCTAATTAAAATAATCAGTAGACTTCTTAATTAAAATAATCAGTCGACTTCCTAATTAAAATAATCAGTCGACTTCCTAATTAAAATAATCAGTCGACTTCCTAATTAACGTAATCAGTCGGCTTCCCAATTAACGCAAGAAGTCGGCTTTCTAATTAACGTAATAAGTTGGCTTTCTAATTAATGTAACAAGTCGGTTTCCTAATTAAGATTATCAGTCAGCACGGATGAGGTGATCTTGACTAGTCTATGTGCGAACTATCCGGGACACAGTTTGTGTATGTTCTTCAGTTTATTAAGGCTAAAACTAGCCTGTGTTGTGACCCTGTGCGGCCTTTGTGTGCGTAAACACACACTCAATATTCTGTTTAGCTTCGAGGTGTGTGAGAGTGTGATGTGTGTGTGAGAGTGTGATGTATGTGTGAGAGTGTGATGTATGTGTGAGAGTGTGATGTATGTGTGAGAGTGTGATGTGTGTGTGAGAGTGTGTGAGAGTGTGATGTGTGTGAGAGTGTGATGTATGTGTGAGAGTGTGATGTATGTGTGAGAGTGTGATGTATGTGTGAGAGTGTGATGTATGTGTGAGAGTGTGATGTGTGTGTGAGAGTGTGATGTATGTGTGAGAGTGTGATATATGTGTGAGAGTGTGATGTATGTGTGAGAGTGTGATGTATGTGTGAGAGTGTGATGTATGTGTGAGAGTGTGATGTGTGTGTGAGAGTGTGATGTATATAGTCGCTTATATATACCTTGTTGAAGTAAACATGTCTATCTACATATAAAATGCGTGGAAGAATGGAGAAAATAATAGCTTGTTACCTGTTGTAGTGAATAAATGTTGAACCTATACAGAAATGGATTGTTACGAAGTATCATGTATTTATATGCTTTGTAAATGACGTAAATTTCAACGCTAGGAACGGCGTGATCTGCTCCAATAAACCAGGCGTTCCTCCCTTGAACTCTCCGTTATATGTATTTAATTTACCATTTGTACCAGTACAGTGTATTGTGTACCGATGATCATGTAACCTACCAGTACACAGTATTCACCATGTAACCTACCAGTACACTGTATTCACCATGTAACCTACCAGTACACTGTATTCACCATGTAACCTACCAGTACACTGTATTCACCATGTAACCTACCAGTACACTGTATTCACCATGTAACCTACCAGTACATACTAGTTACCACCACTTCGTGTGTTGTAGCTTGTGTTTTTTTGCCTCGCCTCTGTGTTGCCATAACGACATCTTCCCGCTCAAAACCTCGAAGTCTGGGGTTTTTCCCACAAAATGTGAGGGCTTTGAATAGAAAATATGGCTATCTGGTACCACCGCTTCGTTTATTTCCCTCAACTATTTTGATATCTAATTTACTTTACATTTCTTTTGTCCTTTACATCTTTAGCTTTATTTATGTCCTTGATTTCCCTGATACCCCATATATCCTAAATTTACCAAGTATGTTTCTAACATCCCAAACATCTTTAAAATCATAAATATCCCATATATTCCACAAATCCCAAATATCCTTAATGTCTCAAATATCTTAAATATTAAGTTTGTCCAATATTTTAAATATTCCTAACTTCTGAAAAATTGCCAACACACTTAGTTTCCCTAATTTCCTCAATTTCCCAAAGATCCATTGTTTCCCTTACATCCCAAATGCCTAACATTTCCGGAATGTTAAGCATGTATTTCCCAGTTCCCTAATTTCCCACATGATACAACGATCAGAAATGCAAAGTCTCCAAAACTTAGAATATAAATGCAATTTAATAATTCCCACCAACAGCAGAAATAATTTAAGCTAAAACAATTACAACGAACAAAATTTTAGCAAGAATCTTTCAATTATGACGAAAGTAATTACGACTGAAATAGTTTCAGCAACAACAACAACTTCAGCCAAATAATTACGAAAAAAAATAATGTCAGAAAAATAGTTACGACAAAAACGATACACAACGGGTCTTTCACAACTCGTCAGGTTGCATTCCTGATGAAATCTCAAATCTTTCAGTAAACAATTTTGGAGTGAAGTTAGTTTCTATAATCCTTCCGTTAGTGCTTTATAGTTTCTCTTCTGGGTTCGTATTGCAGGAGCGTGATGTTTTTTTTAACATGATGCCAAATATTTTCCTAAACATTGAGAGCGATTCTGAAAAAATTACGTTAAACTTGGTTGTTCAGTTCCAAATGTGCGTGAGATGAGGTGATGAATGACTTTGTTTTGGTGTACAAATGATATCGAGGAGTCATTGTGTAAACGAGTTGGATGATGGAATTCAAAGCACATCTGATTGTTGGATTATAAGTTAGGTGAAGGCTTCCTGACCGCAACTAAAAAGTTCAAAGAGGAAGGATGAAGGCACCATTAGTATTGTGGAAACGCGGAATCTACGCACAATGCGTGTTCTCACACATGATCCCCAGCTCATAGAAAGTGTAAGTTGAGAAGGAAGTTTATGAAACAAGATAAAGGTTGAAGAACGTAAAACAGCTGATAAA
The DNA here is from genome assembly GCA_014220935.1 of Platorchestia sp. MABIK. Lineage (NCBI taxonomy): Eukaryota > Metazoa > Arthropoda > Malacostraca > Amphipoda > Talitridae > Platorchestia > Platorchestia sp. MABIK. Next base: position 8,838 of record JACJUY010010642.1, read on the forward strand.
CAGAACAGCAGTGAACCGGAAAAAATCGTTGAAAATAAAACATAAAAATCTATTTCATGAGAGAGAAGGCCTACCTAACTCTTGGCTCGGGACTACATTTTCCCGCTGGAATTGCAAATTCTCCTAGATACAATAGTTGTATCCCCTGAACTGTAGGTCTACAGGGCGCTTCAGATCAAGAGGAATAAAATTACACAGAGTAGAAAATGACCAAATAAACACCTTTTCTTCTATGAAATTTTCCGAAGAAAAAATTTGGGTTTCTGGGATATTAGCTGTTTATTGTTTTATAGGATGAAATTAAATTACACAATTACTTGCAATATTTATTTTGAATTTACGTAACAAACACTTCTATTCTATGAGAGTTTACAGCAATAAAATTTAGTTCAAGTGATATTTGGTAAAAAAGTTTTAGCAAGAAGGTTTTAGAATGTGACATATCGCGCTACCAGGGTACTTCTTGTTTGTCTTCTTGGCACTGTTCTAAAGCCTTCTTGCTAAAACTTTTTTACCAAATATCACTTAAACGGAATTTTATTACTGTAAACTCTCGTAGAATAGAGGTGTTTGTAGCGTAAATTCAATATAAATATTGCGAGTAATTGTGTATTTAAATTTCATCCTTCATAATAATAAACAGCACGTGTCTCAAAGCCGAATTTTTTCGGAAAATTTCGTAGAAGTGTTTATTTAGCCATTTTCTACCTGGTGTGCAATTTTGTACCTCTTGTTCTGAAACACCCTGTATCTATGTGTGTACATATGTACACATATTTCAATATCGATACACAAATACATTCTTCTGGTTACGAGGGTTCAATGTAGAGGCAGGTGAATTTAACTACGTAAGATAGAGACCTCTTTCATGAATAACTTTACATTAAACGTAAAATTTTTGAGTGAAATGCGACACCTCTTTACAATCGGGAACGAAAAACAAATTTGTGAAAATTGCAAAGGGAATACAAAATGGTAATAGTGATATCCCTCGCGTGTATGAAAGTTCTAACTTAAGGCAGCGTCACACGATGACCAATCCGTAGTGCTACGTTACCGAAGTAATCGGGTAGCGTGACGGAATTATGAAGAGAGCTGTCACACGCATCAGGATTTTGTAGCGATCAGCTACCATTTGGTTTATTTACTTTCGCTTCAGTCGCAATCTAGCAACCGTGTTACTTTTTTTCAAAATAACTTGACGAGCAATACAAATGTCTGTGAACCAAAATTGAATGATTAATTACCCAATCTTCACAAGCTGTGAAGATTGCGAGCTGTGCGTAGTAGCTCTTACAAATTTAGGATCTTTTCGAGAGAAGCCCCGTTACTCATGCAACACAAAAGTTCACCCACTTGTAACTTTCGAAATAATGCACCTATCGATTTCAGATTGCTCTCAAAAGAAAGCTTAAAACATTCTTTCGTTCGAGAGTAATTTGATGTCAATGGGTGCAATATTTCGAAAGTCACAAGTGGGTGAACTTATGTGTTGCATTAGTGGCGTGGCTTATCTGAAAAAGATCCCAAATTTAAAATTAAAGTACATGAATCAAACATTTTGCTACTGTATTGTCAGACCAGTTTAATCACAACAATCAATCCCACATTGATGATGCCATTTCCCAAACTCTTCTCTGTAGTCAAAATCGACGGCTAATTTTCAGCGACTCCAGACAAGAGCACTGAAAAAAATACGCTCGACTAAGGTCGCCGACCCACGGAGACCAAGTAGTAACGTTTCATCATAATCGTCTACAGTCCTCGGCACTACTCGGTCTGTCCAGCACCACGAAACTGTCAGATTTCAGCCTTAGTTTGGGACCAGTTTAGTCAAACTAAGGCTGAAGTCTGATTGTTTGGTCATAATGGTCTACATAGCGGTGCCATTCGGTCTGTCTAGCGCTGCAAAACTGTCACGTTTCATCCTTAGTTGGGAACAACTTGATCATACCATGATTTCAGAACCTGAAATCATGGTATCGGAATCATGACGATACAAAGGAAAAAGGGGATAAATACATGAAACAATACGTAAACATTCATACCTATAAGAATTATCGACGTAGGATATGAAAGATCCTTGGATCTGATATCCTAAAATTATTTGAAAGGCGTCACTGAAAATATCAATGCTTGCTCGTCTCCACCTAACGTCTCCACTTCTTTTACCACTAAAGCTGTTATTACGCGTAAACCATATTAGCTGATTATGCCATTGTCGTCATATCTTTAAAACTTATTACCTGTTGGATGTGAACTTGTGAAAACGCCCTCAGCAATCTGTTTGCACCAATATTGTGATATTGAACTCCAATATTATTCGCTCATGGACTGAATTTTGAGTGTACTCACGAAATCGTGCTAGATTTTCGACTCTATTCTCTCCTACTTCAAAAGCTAGTTTTTTAGACAGGAATATCCCTTTAAGCTTGACTCTGTATTTCGTTTGTAAGCTATATAATACCTACTACTAACTGTTTACTAAATTTAAATGGCTGATCACGCTGATATATATGGTGAAATCGACCCAGATCTCAATCATTTGAACAGTATATATCCAAACCTAAACGACTCTGAAAACTGTAGCTATACTAATATATCAAAATTCAACGAAACTATACGAATAACTCGCCATGATTTCTCACTCCTGTGTTGGAACTTTAGGTCACTCTATTCAAAATTGGAAGAGATACAATGTACTATTACTGAACTTAAATATAACCTAGACGTGATTAGCTTCACCGAAAGCTGGCTAGATGACTCGAGCAAAGACATGATTCAATTTGAAAATTATCACAGTTACCATTCGCTACGAAAAAACCAGCGAGGCGGAGGCATCAGCACATATATATCTAACCACATAGACTTGAGAATAATAGCGGGTGCATCAATGAATCAGGATCATATAGAATCACTCTTCGTAGAACTGTCTAGAGATGGTAAACGCATTGTGCTTGGAACGGTGCATAGGCCTCCTACAGCCTGTCCTATATCCTTCCTAAATGAACTAAATCGCATAATTTCTCAGTTCAACAGGTCCTTATACAATGACAGAATAATATGTGGTGACTTCAATTATGATCTACTGAAACATGAAAGCTGTGAACCAATCTCTAATTTCCTAACAGCCTTTCAGTCTCAATCTTTCCTTCCGATCATCACAAAGCCTACACGAATAACCTCGGAATCTGCAACGCTGCTTGACAATATCTACATGACAGACCCAACTGATTTTCTTTCTGGAATCATTACTTCTGACTTATCAGATCATTTCCCAGTCTTTCTTGTTAAGAAAAATGTCTATATTGCTTGCACCAAGCCACGGGCTGTAACCTACTCATATCGCAAAGTGAACCAATCAAATTTAGAAGAAATGCGCACTGTTCTAGAAGAATCAATACCAACACTGCATATCTCTCAACACAATAATGCAGCGAGCATTGATGAAGCAGTAGTAAAGTTGACTGAAACCATAATGGTCGCATACAATCAGTGTTGCCCAATTGTAACCCGTACAGTTACCCCTAAAAATAAACAAAAGCCCTGGATTACTGGAGACATCGTGATAAATATAAAGAAACGTCAAGCCTACCTAGCCCTCCTTTACGAAGGGCGAATATCTCGAGAAACATATACCCGATTCAGAAACTATGTGACAAATCAGATAAGGTCATCAAAAAAGAGCTACTTTACGCGCAAGTTTACTCAATTTAAAGCTGACGTTAAAAAGACTTGGCGCCTCCTTAACTCTTACTGTAAACCAAATAACGCTGATAAAAAGGAAATTAAACATGTTGTTCAAGATAACGTAGCATACAATGAGAAGAAAGAAATTGCTAATCTCTTTAACGATTTCTTCGTAAACGTAGGAAAAACTATAGCTGATGGTATTCCAAGTGAGCCTACTGATCTCCTGGAATACATGGATCATCTTCGAGAACACAACTCCTTTTTCTTTACGCCTCCCAACTCCTCCGATGTAATTGCATGCATAAACAACCTAAAAAATAAATCAAGTGGGTTACAAACATTTCCGACAAAAGTACTAAAAATTATTGCTGATATTGTAGCCCCGCTGATATCCAATATTATTAACCAGTCTCTCTTCTTAGGCACTTTCCCGAAATCCTTCAAAGTTGCTAGAGTAACCCCCATCTTTAAAAATGGTGAAAAAACCTGTGTAAACAATTATCGACATATCTCCGTACTACCAATTATTAGCAAGGTATTCGAAAAAATTGTGTATAAAAAAGTGTACTCTTATTTTGAACAAAAATCATTTCTTTACGATAAACAATACGGCTTTCGCTCTAAAAAATTAACAACACAGGCAATATTTAATCACTCACAATTCCTTTAGTCTAACATAGATGAAGGAAAGCCTGTCTTCTCTGTATTTCTTGACTTTCGAAAAGCATTCGATTGTGTGGACCATAAAATATTACTCTCGAAACTACACTGTTATGGCATTCGAGGGGTTGCCCATGACTGGTTCAGATCATACCTAACAAATCAGAATCAATACGTTGTCATCGGCGACGCAAAATCGGACCCACAGATAATTAGCCATGGAGTTCCACAAGGATCTGTTATTGGGCCTCTCCTATTTCTGATTTTTATCAATGATATTAAATCTACATCATTCTTCAAATTCATACCTTTTGCCGATGACAGAACGCTTTCTGCGGTCCTTCCGAACCAAAATCCCACTATGATTGCGGAGAGTTTAAATAATGAACTTCATAAGGTTTCATTGTGGCTTAAAGCTAATAAAATAAGCCTTAATATCGATAAAAGGAAATGTTCTACATGCTCATCCAAGAAAAATGTATCTCTCCCACGCATCAAAATTGGCGAAGGTGAAATCGAAGAAACCTACTCATGTAAGTTTCTGGGCATCATAATACATAAACATCTGAGCTTCAAAGAGCACATCGCTCAAATTAGTTCTAAATTATCAAAATCCATCGGAATCCTAAGCAAAGTTAAAAATTTCCTGCCTGAAGCAGTTTTACAAATGCTCTACCGAACGCTCATTTCACCATACTTGCAATACGGAATAGAAGCATGGCACGGAACTGATAAAAATAAAACCAAAAAAATTTTTCCTCTGCAAAAAAGAGCTATCAGAACGGTAAAGAACCTAGAATATATTGCTCACACAATGATTCATTCAAAAATTTAGAAAACTTAAACTTTCTGATCTCTACAATTTCTTCTTTTGCAATCTCATTTACAAAACACTAAGAAAAGATGGCGACAATAGCCTAAAACAATTATTAACTGCGCAAACTGGTCATCACGACCATTTAACCCGAAATAGAAATAAATTCATGCTTCCCTATTATTCAAAGGCCCGGTCGCAACACAGTATCCTCTTCGTTGGAACCAAAATTTGGAACACAATACCTGCGGAGATCCGTGAAAGTAATTCTTACAAAGTATTCAAAAGACATCTTGAATCTCACTTCCTATCAAAATACTAGTCGTGTAAGACCATCAAGTCACATCTTGCCCCCTACATGTCTGGTCCTAATAATGTGATTTGCCATAGGTGACATACCGATCTTCAGTCTGCTCTTGTTTTATCGTATATATTGTTAAATATAACCGATTTGACCTATATCGCAAAATACAGCATCATATATCAAGTCAATTATCTCATTGATCAGTCTATTGCGAAACTAGGTTAAGTGAATTAGGTTAAACATTATTGTACACCCTAGAATAATGTGATGGTAGGATGCCTAGAAGTCGCTGAACTTGTTCGGACCCACAGGTAGCTAGACTCTAGTTTGACCATTGTATTAGCCTTAAGAAACATTCTACCTCTGTATCACCTGTGGTAAATAAATTAGGTCAATATTGAATTTAGGCCTTTCACGGAAATTAAAAAATCCGTTCCAAAGAATCACTAAAAGAACACATTTAAAAACATTTTACACGAATGACATTCTGCTCGCTGATGCGTTATTTTCGAGTTATTCCACTTTGAAGCTATAAGAACGTCGTTTATAAAAGTGAAGGAACGGACACGTAAATATGCTGTAATACGGTATTAACGTAACGATGGGTGAGGTTTGGGTAGGTTATGGTAGGTTAGTTAAATAAACTGACCTGAAATAACATAAATCAACCTAAAATAGATTTCCTTAACTTACCATAACCGAGCCGCGTTAATTTCCCGCCAAGAAGTGGGCGTGTCCCGCCAGAAAAGTGAGCGTCACCCAACAATGCGGCGACTAAGCAACCGACCATATAATGTTATTTCTATCTGAACGTAATTATTGTTATATCTCTAAAATAACGCTTCAGCGAGCAGAATGTCATTCGTGTAAAACGTTTTTAAATGTGTTCCTTTAGTGATTGTTTGGAACGGAATTTTTAATTTCCGTGAAAGGCCTAAATTCAATAATGACCATAAATTGTTTAAATTGTTTAAATTGTTTAACATTTTGCGTGGGTCAAACCAAAGTTCTGAAATGCATGTGGTGCAAAAAGCTCATATGATAAACTGATGAAAATTACTAATCACTGTTATAAAAGTAGCCGCATCTGTCCGTCCCTCCGTCCGTGTGACCCCCTCTTGATTCTGGTATCCAAAATACGCAATCGGCTTATTTTTAGAATAGAAATTTTCTATGGAGCTTTCTCTGTTGAAATTCATCATGTCGCTTTGATATTTTTATTGATAATGCAAAAAGAAATGTTTTAAATTCGTTCGACCAGTAACCTGGCTACCTCTGGGTATAAGGCCCAAGATTTTGGAACTTGAGTTATTGTTTTCGAAATTGTGATTTTCTTGAAAAGCTTTGAAGAGATAATAGACGACATTTCAGAATAAGAATCCGGCAAAAGGGGCCACCAAAGATAGAAATGTGTCCAACCGCAAGAGAGAAGTAGCAAGACTCCGACAGCAAGAAAAACATCAAAGACGATCGGATGAACGACGCGAAATAGCAAGACGAAACAATGTTGCTTGCCAACGAAAAGCTAGAGCTAAATTGACCCTTGACCGGCGTTTGGAAATTCTACGGAATAATGCAGAGCAACACCGAGTAGCTAAAGAGAGCTTAACACATGAAAGAAGCGAGGAAATTCTTCGTCAGAGCGCTGGACAACATTGAGTGGCACGAGAGAGTTCAACTTAAGAAAGATGGGGTGAAATTCTTCAGATTAATGCCGACCAGCACGTGTGCACTACGTAGTTTTTGAAAAAATGCACCGTTAATGATAACCGTCAAAAGTGCAAATTTTGTTCTTGTAACATTTATAGAGTTCGTTTTGTTGAAGTTCGATGTTATGCTTCGTCATTTTGTAGTAAGAAGGACATCTTTTCATCGAAATGAAAATAATTCATTTTTCACTGAGTTAGAGACATTTCCTTATACAGTGACTCTTCCTTTTTCGTGAGGTGAAAATAATTTTGTATGTTTATACTTTTGCAGTTTACAGTTATGATAAGAGTCAGCAGAGCTCACCTCGGTACACTCTTCTCCAACACACTACGCTTCAGAGAGCGGCGAAATCTATAATAGGAAGCACGTCTGTCCGTCCATCTGTTTGTCTGTCTGTCCGTCCGTCCGTCCGTCTGCCTGTCCGTCCGTCCGTCTGTCCGTCTTTCCATCTTTCCGTTCGTGTTTCCATCTTTCCGTCCGTCCGTCCGTCCGTCCGTCACACCCACCAGCAGAAAGTGTGCGATGAGCGTATCTGTGATACAAGCTTCGTCAACTTCACAATTTTTGGAGTATTAATCCATCAAATTCAGCATCGGAATGAATTTCACGTGTATTGGTAGGATATAGGAACGTGTGTCATGTGAGTTGTCGAACATTATTATACATTTTTGATTGGCCGTGTGCACTCGGCCTCATCAACTCTAGGGAAATGGAAACTTTTGTTTCTTCCGGCCTTTATTTCATCTAGCCTTCTTTCTTACCTCCAAGGAGGTGAGGACTAGAGCAAGTAACTCGAGCTTCTAACGCCAGCATCGACCGTAAGAAGTGATCGAAAAGCGCTGCAAAAGTCATGTGTTATTAGATAGAAAGGCACATGACTACTTCGTTGCATCACCTGCCTGAGAATGGTATTTAATTTCCATTGTGCGTTATTAACAGTGATGCGGACGGAAATTCAAATTGACGCAAAAATTCGAATCTAAACTTATATATAAATCAACACGAAAATGTTAACTGATGCGAACATTTAAATTGATTCGAAAGTCCAAATCAAAATAAAAACTCAAATTGACGCGAACATTCAAATTTATACGGAAATTCAAATTAACCCAAAAATTGAAATTTACCCATAATTTTTAATTAACTCAAAAGTTCGAATCGACACAAAAATTTGAATGGACACGAAAATTGAAAATTCAAATTGAAACGAAAATTCAGATGAACACAAAAATCCAAATCAATCCAACAATTAAAATTGACACAAAAATTAAAATTGACGCGAACATCCAAATTGATGCGAAAATTTCAATTTGTTTGAGCCGTTTATTTCATGTTCATTTATATGGTAAAATCTTATAATTTTATAAATTCATTTACATGGTATTATAGACCATCTTATACAAAATCACCTCATTATATCCAACACGTCACGCAATGTGAGCATTACAAATACATAGTTTTGCCCATAAAACAGAATGTAACTATGTAGACCTTCTGTTTTCCTCGTTTTTGGTCACAAAGTTTTGATAACATGGCTGCAATTTTTTATCTAAAGCTAAGCAGGCGTCAGGAAACAGCACGGGCACGCGCATACATTGCCGCTATTACAATAAATACAAAATACAAATTTATTCACCTATTATTATCCGCTATTAACCGTAGGCAGCGACGAAATGCACTGAAATATTGTAAGAAATGTTATTATTATTAATTTAAATATTAGACGGTATTCATGAATGACACATGGCCAACATTGAAAAAACTTCTCTACTGATCATAGTAATGAATTCACCATTGACCGAATGAGTTGACTGCAATTCATACACTAATCGACTGAATAAATTACATGCATGCACAAATTGTCCGTATTTACTGATTCACAACGTAATTCAGTGGATTTATTAAATAACCTTAATGAGAAACTGAACATTTAACGAACTAATTGTATTCACTAATTCTTTCCTTCATTAACCGACCATATTAGTACTAATCATGCAACCTGAGATTATTTACGGGTTTTTCCTTCACATTAAAGTGCGTCACGGTCATTACACGCGATTTAAAGGTGACCTTAACTTGAATATTCCCAAATTCTCTCCCAATGTGAGCTCAAAATCTTTTCTATATCAGTCGGTCAAATATTGGAATAGCCTGTTTTTCTGAATAGCCCGAGTTCAAGCGCGGTCTGAAGTCTAGATTGTTCAGTGGCTAGAGATTACAATTTCATTACCTGCATTGCTCGCATTATCACTCCCCCAGCGTTTGTCTCTGGCGGCTCTTCGGAACGTTTTGGTTTAACTTGGAACAGTTCAGCCCGCATCGCGTGTGTTCATGGTTCACTTTCTTGATTTATCACGGCAGTGTAATCGCGCCCGTTGTCTTATTCACTTATGCCAATTGGCTGTTTCGACGTGATCTATACCTAAATTTAAACAATGTAAAAGTTTCCACTTCAGTGGGTTGCCATGAGTTTCTAATTGTATGAAGTAATTCATTTCTAATAAACTTAGTGGATAAGTCTTAAATGCTGTTTTCACCTTTTGCTACTTGTGCCCGAATAGTCTCCTAGACCAACAACGGGCTTGAAATCTTGTTGTTTATTTATAACTGTTCCTGTATTTACGTGTCTCTGTATTGTATAACACCGTTGTGTTGGGTAGATTTCAATAAATATTATTATAACTTTTATTATTATTTGCATGTACATTTGAAGTGATATTTTCGGTCTAATTTGTGTGTGTCAATACACGCTTTCTACAATATTTAACCCTTCTTTAAATTTTTTAAATAAAATTTTCTTTCCTCCTATTTTTTTTGGAACTTGTGCGTTGGAACAAAATGATCGCAGCAAATTTCTGTATACTTAGGAATATATTTGCCAAATATTTGTGCGAATTTTCTCGGAACGTCTGCTTTGGTTTATTGCAAACGAATTTCTGAATTGTTTTTAAAATTTTCAAACGAAACTTTTAAAGTGAGATATTAGTTTTTTTCATTTAAATGATACGCATCTTTGTTAGGTGTTTGTGCCACTAAAATCAGAAAGTGTTTTCTTGAGGGAAGACATCTACCTGAAATTAGAGTCTTCTCATGTGAGACATTCTTCACGCATGCCTCGTGAGAACACATCATTAAAGAAAACTTGTTCTCACACAATGAAACTCTCTCCAAATTTGAATGTTTGTCCTCAAAGAATGAAACTTTCTCACAAATATGGATATCTATCCTCGAAAAATGAAACTTTTACACATAAATAGATGTTTTTCCTCGAAGAATGAAACTTCTCACAGATGGGGATATTTTTCCTCAAAGAAACTTTTCCACATGGATGGAAATTTTTTACGAAAAGGAAACTTTTGCTCAAAATGGGAAAACTTTTCTGAAACAATGAAACCTCCTCACGAAACACAGACACTTTTAAAATTAAGATGATAATTTGCTTTTGAAAAATCAAACGTCATTTTAGAAGAGGAACGTTTTCATGGTATCAGAAAAAAACACTCAGCATAACCCTATAGAAAATGAATGCAAAATTTCTCGCATTCATTCAGGATACTGCACATAGCGTAAGTGGGCCTCACCAAACTTAAGTTAGTGATCACAAACATAGCGTAAGTGGGCCTCACCAAACTTGAGTTAGTGATCACCATCATTGCGTAGTGGGCCTCACCAAACTTAAGTTGGTGATCACAAACACAGCGTAAGTGGGCCGCAACAAACTTAAGTTAGTGATCACAAACATAGCGTAGTGGGCCTCACCAAACTTAAGTTAGTGATTACAAACACAGCGTAAGTGGGCCGCAACAAACTTAAGTTAATGATCACAAACACAGCGTAAGTGGGCCGCAACAAACTTAAGTTAATGATCACAA